>CATKHJ010720985.1:0-43000 GCA_949750685.1 Vernicia montana
GAGCGTTCAAGTCCAACATCCAAAAATACAACTATTCATACAGAGAGCTTTTGAACGAGCGTTCAACCTTCTTGAACGAGCGTTCATCTAATTGAACGGGCGTTCATGAACTTCCAGAAATTGTTACTGTTCACACAGAGGCGATCTGAACGAGCGTTCAAGCCTGAAACAGCACAAAACCTTGTTCTTCTTGACTCCAAACATTCCAAATTAATCCATTTAAGTTAATCAATGCTTAATACACTAGATACAAACATATCTCATTTTAGGAATTCCATAACATCACAAACATAGTATCTATCATTAAAAAAATTCATCGTCTTCATCAAAGGAATGTAACATATATACATATACATACATCGTACATAATACTTTCATAACTTAACTTAATCATTCCTTTACAAATTATAAACACACAACAAAATCTTGGGTGTTATTGTGTTCCAAGAAGTATTATGAGTGATAGGGATGTTAAGTTCTTGAGTTACTTTAGGAAAGTATTGTGGTGTAAGATGGGAACAAAATTGTTGTTTTCCACTACTTGTCATCCACAAACAGATGGTCAAACTGAATTAGTAAATAGGACTTTATCTACTTTGTTGCGTGCTATCATTCAAAAGAACTTGAAAATTTGGGAAATTGTTTACCATTTGTTGAATTTGCATATAATCGTGTTGTGCACTACTACAGGTTATTGACCTTTTGAAATTGTTTATGGTTTTAATCCACTAACTCCTTTGGATTTAGTTCCTTTACCTGTTCATGAAAGGAGTAGTTTGGATGAAAAAAAGAAAGCTGAGATGGTGAAGAAATTGCATGAGGAAGTACGAATGCAAATTGAGAAGAAGAGTAAGCAATATGCAAATCAAGCCAATAAGGGTAGAAAAAGAGTGATCTTTGAACCTGGAGATTGGGTGTGGGTGCACATGCGAAAAGAGAGGTTTTCATCACAAAGAAAATCCAAGTTGCAACCAAGAGGAGATGAGCCATTCCAAGTCATTGAGAAGATTAATGACAATGCATACAAATTGGACCTTCCTGGTGAATATAATGTTATTGCTACTATTAATGTTTCTGATCTTTCTCCTGTTGATGTAGGTGATAATTCGAGGTCAAATCCTTTTGAGGAGAGGGGGAATGATGGAAATCAAGAAGCCAGTGTCAAAGATCCAATTCAATTGCCAAGTGGACCCATTACAAGTGCTAGAGCCAAGAAGTTTAAAGATGCACTATATGGGTTTGTTCAAGGATTGTGGGCTGAGCTATCCACAATAGAAGAATCCAAGGAAGAATCAAACAAACATCAAGTTGGGCTTTCAAGAAGATCAAAGCTTGGTGACATTGATTCAAGCCCAAGATGGGGGCTGCCATGTTATAGACTTATGAAGCTGAGTTCGTTTGGTGTGAATATGGGCTGTCTTAATGCTTCATTCAAATGGCCCATGATTATACAATTAAACTTTATTCCTAAGTTTGTTTAAGACCTGTTTTACTTTACTTAAGCCTATGGCTATAAGAAATCAGTTTATTAAAATAATTACTTATAGTGTTGGGCCAAACTTATATCTTTTAAAGCCAAATTCGTGCAAGGCTGTATAGGGCTTTAATTAGGCCTTATTTTCATTAGTTCTAGCTAAATTAGGGTTGTTTTGGTTAAGTCCATTATAGTATTTTGGTTAGACAGCCTATTCCCTATAAATAGGCTTATTTTCTATTGTAAAAGAGGTTTTTCATATTATTAAATACAAATTGAGTGAGATTTGCTCTCCAATTCTGGTTCTCTTTGAATCTTCTTTCGAACTTATCAAAGTTGTTAACTTTATGGCGTTCATCTTCTATACCTACGGTTCTTGACACATGTTCATCAATAGGTCGAGGTTTTACCTTATTCAAATCTGATTTGGCTTTCCAAGGGGGTCGTTTCCAAGCATATTGGCTTTGGGTCTCAAAGTAAGTCTTTGTGGTTCGCATCACACCAAGTCCCAAAACCTAAAGCAAGCCCTCAGAAAATCTCAATCGACCCGCACTCCTTGTAAAGTCACCATCAATACAAAATACGTATCTGCCCAAATTAATCCTCTCCACCTTCTCGAGTTTCTTGGTCCATAAATGCATGTAGTGGCTGAAATATGACTCCATAGATGCAAAACAAATCACATAAAAATAACACTCATACATAGAGTATAAGTTGATAATCCCCCCTTTTGCATCCATGCAATCATCCATTACATGCATCATCACAGATCATCCATATCATAGAAGTTAAACAAAAGGTCCATGAATCTCGAAACATGCATATATAAACATGCATCATCTATGCACAAACATATATGCATGTGCGATCATCCGTAGTCATACACCATCATGCATAAGCCAAGCTAATGGCCTCTCATCCTTGAAACTGACCAACATCTTTCTGAAACTGACCGGTACCTTCTTGAAGCTGACTAACACCTTCACAAAGCTGACTGAAACCCTCTCAAATCAAACATTTTCTCGAATCTAACTGGCACCTTTCAGAACAATTAGCCCCTCCTTAATGCCATAGTGGTTTATGTCGACCTTTCAGTGGTCCAACTACTCAGTTCATCAGAACATTCTCATCTTCAGACAATCCCAAGATAGCCTTCAGACTCATATCTTTCAATCAACTGATAACTTTTGCACAGAGCAAGGTCCCCCCTTTGTAGACAACCATTGCACAGAGCAAGGCTTCCTTTTTAGACAACCTTTGCATGGAGTAAGGTTTCCTTTTCCAGACAATCTTTGTACAGAGCAAGGTCCCTCTTTTTCTGACGATCTTTTGCACATAGCAAGGTTCCCTTTTGAGTAGCTGTTAACCTATGCATAAAGCTAGGCCTCCCTTAAGCAAATCAATAATCTTCCACCCAATTCAGACTGTGGTACCATTCTAACTATGCTTCCAAGCTAATTAGTCGTCCTTCACCCAACCCTGACCGTGGTAACAATCTTTCACCCGATCCTGACTGTGGTAACCATCTTTCGTCCGATTCTAACCGCGGTACCATTTTGACTATGCTTCCAAACTAAGCAGTCGTCCTTCACCCTACCCTGACCGTGGTAACAATCTTTCACCCGATTCTGACCGTGATAACCATCCCTCTGGTTCTTTTTTTCCACCCCTTTTATCAAAAATCCATCCAAATCCTTTACTTAGAAATGTCTAGAAACAGTCATCTAGACATCCCTCTGGTTACTTCCCTCGCCTTTTTATCCAAGTCAGCCCATCCTTCACCCAAAAATATCTGGCCACTAGGCTAGATATCCCTTTGGTTCTTTTTTTCGCTTCTATTTATCAATCAGTTTCCACCCATAAATGCTTAAAGACGATCTCCTAGACATCCTTGTGGTCCATTCCCCCATCTATTTATCAAAATCAGTCACATTCTCCACCCATAAATGTTTAGGAACGATTGCTTAAACATCCCTATGGTTCTTTTTACCATCTTCCTTTTTAACCATGTCTCTCACTCAAACATGTCCAAGCATTAAGCTAGACATCACTTTGGTTCCTTGTACCATCCCTTCTCCCGGATTTACTATCATTAGAATCGCCTTGCAAACAACACAATTTTGATAAGGGGCAACTGTGAACCCTCAATTTTGCACCTTCATGATGTTGCCACAACTTGACACCTGCTAAATTTAGTGCCCTACGCAGAGCCAGTACGGCGGTCCTGCTAACCGGTTAGCGGGCAGGGGTCAAGGAGGCAGCGCCCCCGAAAGGTAAATGATTTAATTTTTTGACATAAACTGACGTCACTTTTTCGATCCTGACCAGACACTCTGCACCAAACAACATTTTCCCGAAACTGACCGGATTTTTTCTTAAATTGACTGCCAAATTATCCGATAATTAATTTCGAGTCCACCGACACAAATTGGTAATTTTTCAGAATTCATAATACCCCAGAAACTGACTTGAAAGCCCTGAAAACTTAAAAAACCTGAAAATCAGACTGCCTGCACGGATGAGAGTGTCGTTGCCGGATCCACCGACGGACCTGGCAGAGCCTCCGCCCCTCTGCGGAGCCTTTCTGTTGTGCCAGGTCTGCCAGCAGTTAGAGCCGCACAGACCTCTGGCAGAGCCTCCGGCTTTTTCGCTGGCTGGTCCCCCTTGTGTACTAAAATTCCATTTTTACCCTTTCCAGCCTAATTTTTCATCTCCAAACAACCCTACCCTTCTAGTCTTTTCATATTTTTTCTTCCTAAACTACCCCCACCTCACTTCACCTATAAATACCCCCTTCTCCTCTTCATTTTTCCTCACACCCTTAGAGCTAGTATTAATTGCTATCTACTACTCTCTTTCTTTAATTAATCTCTCATACTCATTTTGGGTAGCCACTTTAATTAATTAAACTCTATTTGATTTTAATTAATTAATTTTAATTAGTTTTCACTCAATTTGGTTAATTAATCGCTTTAATTAATTAATCATTTTAATTAATTAAAAATTGAGTAATTAAGTAATCAATCCTTCAAATTAATCTCTTTTAAGGTTAATTTAATCCAATTCATCGTCATATCCTTGCTCTCCAACATCGTCTATGGTTTCAAGTGAACAAGTCAAAAGAGTCTTAGGAAGAGGAAACTGAGCTTCAAATTTTCTTCTCCTTTGAAGCAACATAAATGTATTAGTCTCTAAGGACAATTGTTATTTTGTTATTATATTATCTTAATGTAGAAGCTTCGTAGTTTGGTTAAGAACAATACATGGAACTAAGTAGTAATCTGTGGCTTAATTCAAAACTTTATGAATGTGTTAAATGATTATATATTTATATGCATGCTGTTAGATCTTTTACCTTATGTTAGCATTTTTCTTTATTGCAAAAAGGTTTTACAAAATGATTGGTGGCTTTAAATCTACCCATACCTTAGGATCGTTATGACTCTGTGGGTTGGGTCGTGAAAGGCCCATTGAGCCTCCAATTAATAATAAGAAAAAAAAGTGTATTTAATTTGATGGATGGTCTCATATAATATTTGAATAGATCATGTGTTTCATTCTCCACAAGTGCGACATATGACACCTTGCTTTGCTGCAAATCTTTTTCCTTTTTTTTTTTTAATATTCTGAATAAATATTATGAGACGAAGAGAGTAGTTATTGAGTGGCTAAACTATTAAAGAGTGTTTGATATTTTTGAGAGTAACAGAGTAAGAGATAGAGCTAGTCTTGACCATGGTTCGGTTTCGGTCCAATTTCAATTCCATAACTATTGGTTTTGGTCTCTTAAAATTCAAAACCTTGATCGAATAAAAAATGTCTGGTTTAGTTACGGTTTCAAAAATCGACGATTTCGATTTTGGTTAGGTTATAGTTAAGGTTCCTGTTTAAGTTTTGATTTCGATTTTCAATAAAAATTAAAAAATTTATAATAAAAAAGTGTTAATAGTGTTATTATTTTTTTAAAAAATAATTAATACTAAATATTTCACACTAAATTTATTAATCATTTATTTTAGTAGTAAATTTTAGTTATTGAAACTTCAAATTCAAAGTGGTAGGCCCTTTTAAAAATAGAATTTTCTTTTTAATTATTATTCTGGTTTGAACATGAATCAAACTGTCGATTTCAGTTCTAAATAGCTTTGGTTCCTTAAAACTTTGAACCTTAACCAAACTTTAATATTACTGATTTTGGTTCGGTTAAAAAACAAAAAAACGATTTCAGTTTGGCTCCAATTTAGGATTGTAATCGAGTCGAGCCGAGCCAAAGTTTTAGTTTGCTCATGCTCGATTTGATATTTTTTTTATGAGCTCGATCTTGGATCGAACTTGAAAATTATATTCAAACTCGGCTCGTTTAACCTCGAGTTCGGCTCATCAAAAACTTATTTATAAATTATAATCGAATTCGATTCGAGCTCTCACTCGTTAATAAATTATAATTGAGCTAAATTCAAGCTCGACTCGTTTTGAGACTCATTTATAACTTATTAGAATACTCAACTTCCTAAATATTTAATTTTAATAAAATAAATATAACAAAAAAACTTAAAACTAATATAAAAACAAAATCATTCAATTAGTAAAAAAATATTCAATTATAAATTTGAGCATTACATGTATCACAAAAATATTAATTAATAAAAAAAATATTTTTAAAGATTATAATATTAGATTATATAATAAAGAAATATTAGATTATGTTGATTAGAAGTATATATGTTTTAGTAAAATTGAATTACCAAAAAGATTATAAGAGTATTAAAATATATTTTTTGAAGTGCCAAAATAATAATAATAATAATAATCGATCTGTTCACGAGTTTATTAATCGATAGGTTTACGAGTGTTCATGAGCTTATAATCGAACTATTCACAATTCTAATTGAGTCGAATTTAATTTTGTTAAAACTCGATTCGTTTATTTTTCGAGCTTTAAAATGAAATTCAAGCTTGACTTATTTATGAAATTAACTCAAGGCAAATGAGTATTTGTCAAACAGAACAACAAGCTGCTCGCGAACGGAATGCCTCATCGCCTTATTTTAGTTCGTTCCGGTTCGGTTTCAGTTGGGTTCTGGGAGCAAGAGATGAGCTAAAAAGGGGGAGAACTCAGTCATTCACGGGACGCTGGTGAACTTGCAAAACCGAGTTTCAATTCCTTTCTCTGAGTTTCTCTATAGAACTCTCACTGTGTTTCAATTCCTCTCTTTGAGTTTCACATTCTAATTCTTATGACAGAGATATTGGTCTAGGTTAGAAATCGGAGCTCTATGTAGCTCTTTTCAATTTAATTTTTCGTACTTTCTTTTCTTCTTTTTTCTTTTTGGCTTTTTTAATGTTAATTTTTAGGTTTTTTTGGACTCTAAATGTGTATTGATGATGTTTTGTTTGTGTTGGATTGGTTAGCGCCAGAGATTCAGTTGAAACTTTTATGTGTTTAGAGCTTCTCTTTGTATGGATGAGTCTTTCGTTTCTCTCTATTTGACGCTCCTTAGATAACTTTTTTCTTTTTATTTGTTGAAATATATTCTGCAAAATATATTTCTATTGTTGGTTTTCTATTGAATTCCGTTGCAAATTTTGTTATATAGAATTTTGTTGAAATATATATATATATCTGCATTTGGTGTCTTGTTTAATGTATGCAGGGGAAATCTAGCGCATCTTTCACTTTCAGACCATTTTAAAGCTGAATTTAGCTCTTCTGCATTGAGGTGCAAAACCTGCAAGGTAATGTTATAGTAACTGTACCTGGTGTATTTTGAGCTTGGAAACTAGAAGTTCTACTTAGAAAGCATACACAGTTGTTTGAATGCACTTTAAAAGACTTCCTAAGTCTGTTGTTGTTCCTTATGCTACAGGTGCTGTGCTGCAGTTCTCAGTGTGCCAAGGCCTAGAGGCCGCCCCAAGAAGGCTGCTGCAGTTTTAATTGCTGCTGGTGGTGCTGTGGTGGTTCCAGCAAGAAGACCAGCTGGCCACCGAAAGTTGGTGTGGAGTCTTGAATCCAAAGAAGAGGACTGGAAGGCCTGCTGGCCAACCTAGGAAGGTAACTGCTGTTTGTTTGCTTTTTCTTTTCAGTTTTTGCCTGCTTGTGGTTTTATTTCTTTGTTCTTTTTAGTGTTAAATACACATTATTTACTAAGTGTGGATAAACATAGACATTATTTACAAAGCAATGGATATGATATGATTGAAATTCCAACAACAAGAAATAAATTTTCAAGAAGAAACGAATTTGAATATAAATAAGACAGCTCCCTTAAGTTTCAACAGTGAAAAATTGGACGTATCTTTATTTTAGGAGAAAGAGAAAGAGTTTCTCACAAAATAAAAAAAAAGGGAGAAAGAGTTAAGTGATTGGATGTTATTTGGTGTCTCTGGGATACTGTTTTGCATGGACTGTTTTTCCTTCTTGGATATGAATATAGACTGTTTCTGGTTAATTCTCATTTATTTATATCTGTACTTTAGTTTCGACCAATATATGGTATATACTCTCTTTTATTTGTTTTCAGAACTAACTTCTTGATCTCGTGCTATCCGAAACTTCTGTTGAATTAGTTTTGGACATCAGAGGATAATATGCCAATAAGTTTGAGCAGGTAATATTTCCTTTTCCCTACGTGGTATTGATAGTCTCTTAATTTTAATTCTTTTTAGTTTGATCAGTTTCTTCATATTGAAGTGACTTGTAGCTAGCTAAAACCACCAAAAATTTCTGTTTTTTTTTTCCTTCTTCAATCCTTTGCTTAATTGGATTAGTATTAACTTGCAAAAAAAAGAAATTAATCCTTTTCGCTACAAAAGGTAACTTGCTGCTTCTCTGATATTTCTTCTAAGCAGGTGCAATGAATTTGAAAGTAGAAGTTACAAGCTTGACTGAATTGTCTTGGTTTGTATTTAAAAACATTAACAATTAATGATTAACATAATTATCATTATTCATTCAGATATTATAATTATGGATAATTTTTTGAACAAAATATTATTATAGTTACTAGTTTTGCTTACCCAAGAGCAGTACAGCAGCCTTCTAACAGTATTTATTAAGAAAAGCCAATACTTTTCTTTTACATTCAACACAGATAAAAATGGTTAAAAGAGTTCTTGAAACATACAAGTGGAGAATGGCAAAATACCTTCAGAATTTTGTGGCTCTTATATTCATCAAAAACTAGAAGGGAAACATACATGTTACTATGCTACTGCTTTTATCATTGATATATACATATACGATATTTGAAAGATGTGCATTTTTTTTTTCTTTTTATGAAAATATATCCACAAATTCAAAGAAATGCTAGTAGATAGGATCATTTCTGCATATCAATTACATCCTTCCTAGATCTGACCACCACTGGTGAAGCTAAGAGACTAATATGCAATTTTTAATAGAACAGAAAAGTTAAAAAAATACATGTGGGGATGGACCTGTAATATATATATATATATATATTTTAATTTCAATACATTGAATCCTTCTTTCTCTGCACTAATTGACTCTACATTTCCATCCTCCATTGAAACATTTCTCATTATCAGTGTTTTAAATAATAGTTGTTACAGAACCAAATTGAATTGTGCCGTATCGGACTGAATCCGTTGTCGCTATCATGAATAAGTTTTCTACATTTTGCAAAATGACTCAAGTAAATAATAAGTAAATACTTCAATCAAATTTATTATAATTGTCTAATAATTTAGAATGACAAATATAAGGTCAAAAAGATCATTTATTATAAAATTTATTTTAAAAAAATGTGATTTCCTGTAAGCGTATTGTAACAGAAATTGTCGTATCGGTAAACTAAAAATCCGATGCATAATGTTCAATACACAGCATATTGGCCAATTTTTAAAACCATGCTCATTTTTGGTCTTTTGTTTCTACAGAAGGTGTCTATTGGCAACACATAATTTCGAAAAAGCCAATTCTCTTGTGTTTGTGGTAAGTTCCATCTACTTATTTATTTTTTGAGATTGGTAAGTTAATGCACTTATTAGATCTATAATCAATCTAGTGTGTGTTTAGCATTGTGGTTAAAGTGCTTTCGTCAAACTGTATTTACGTTGTTTAGAGTTTAGAAAACCATGCTTTGGCAGAAGCTATATTTTTTAATTTTTCTCAAACCATGATTTACACAAAATAATTAAAAAAAAATTTAAAAATTAAAGAAAATGTCAAAACATAGTTTTGAAAAATAGTCTAAACTCAATCTCAAACTGACCCTTAATGAACTTCGATCTCCAATTAACTTAAATCAGTATAACATCTTTAGTTAAGGAACTTAGATCTCCAATTAACTTAATGAACTTAGATCTCACTTGTGAGATAAATTATGAGCTTTTTGAACTTTTAATTGTAAATAATATATACTTTAATTTTATTGATTGGATTTATAAATTATTCCATGAGTTATACTCTCTCTGTTCAGAAATTATAAGCCCACTTTTATTTTGGCACAGATTAAGGATTTATATATCTTTTACTATTTTACCCTTATTATGACAACTAATAACATTAATTACTCTAGAATAAGGTGATTGATATAAGTATTCTTAAAGGGCATATTTAGAAATGCAATAATAAATTTAACTTGAAAAGGAAAGTGGACTATTTTTTTTTGGACGTCCCAAAAAGGAAATATGGACTATAATTTATGAACGGAGGGAGTAGTCTTTATTTTAAATTTGAGTTTTGCTTTATATTTGGACTAATGAATAAGAACAATAGATATGGCTAGAGGTTTATGTAATATTCTAGATGAATCTAAGCTTGGAAGCTTAATAACATTATTAGAATAATATGAAATTAAAGACTTGATAAGTTATTGGAAAATATTATGTTAATGATTTACATATATATATAGGTAGAGACACTCCATTACATGATAAATTAATTATGTGTGAATATAGTAAATATTAAATTATAAGAGTTTATGTGCTAAAGGTATGAAAATACGGAAAATAATTTTCAAGAAAATATTCCGTCGGTAATTATTAAAAAATTATTGTTTTTAATTATCGACGAAATATTTTCATCGGTAATTAATAAATAAAATTTTAAAAATTTTACGGTATAATTTACCGACAAAAAATTTTTGTCAGTAAATAATTGTTAGTAAATTATTGATAATCTATCGGTAATTGCTTGCACCATTTTTTGGCGCTTTATTTAGCGATGAAAAATTTTAGTTGGTAAATAATTGTTAGTAAATTGTCGGTAATCTGTTAAAAATTGCACAAAAAAGAAATTTCGTATGTTTTCGGTATTTCGTCGGTAATTTGAGTAAATTTACTGACGAAAAAAAATCCGTCAGTAAATTCTGTCAATAAACTGTGATTTTCTTATAGTGTATATAAAATAATTTATCTACATATTGAAAATAAATGTAGATAACATGAATGAAAACAAAATAATAATAAAGGAAATACATTTTATTTAAATGAAGTTATTTAAAAATGGACGTTATGATTTAAATTTCATTAAAATAATTTTTTAATATTAAAAAATATAATTATTGGGGAAGAGTTTGTAGTAGCTAGGAGTGTTCTTGGGTCGGGTTTTTCTCTAACCAACCCGATTTTTCAAGCAAAATTTGATTATTTGGTTGAATACTAACCCGACCCGAAGAAATTTTGGTAGAGTCGGTTTTTAATTTTTTTAGCTTTTTTTTTTTAAATTTTTAATTTTCGGTTCATCCTTTTAATTTTTGGTAGCTAAAACATGTTGAATTTCAAACTCAAAGACTCAAAACATCAAAAGAAAATTTTCAAGCTAAAACATTGATCCGGTCTACAATACTTGGATAATTTCCAAATTTTTTTCTTTAACTGAATATGTTACTTATAATTTAAATCATGATGTCCATTTTTAATAATAAGGAAAAAACATTTTATTTAAATAATTTTTTAATTTAAATCAAATAAATAGTTTAAATCAAATAAAAATGATTTAAACGTTAAAAATAATGTTAAATAAAAACATTTAAATTATAAAAAATAATGTTAAATAATTATTTGAAATACGTGTGAATTTTAAATTTAAAATTTAAATAATTGTAAAAATTATAAAAAATAAATATAATATTAAACTTTAAATTCTCTAGTGTCTAGGAATAAAAAAAAACCCCCAAAACTAATAAATAATGTTATTTAAAAATAGATTGGACTTATTTAATGAGTTGGAATGGGTACCCATACCCAATCCTTATATAACTCATAAATTAATAGGTTAAGTGAGTTATACTCATTTATTACCCATTTAACATTTAAATTATCTATTTACCACTCATATTTTTATTTAAATGGGTGAGTATGAGTGGAAAAATAGGTATGGGTGAAATTGCCACCCCTCGTCGTAGATTATCTTTTGGTGGCAACAAATTTTGCTGTTATAGGTATTCCTTGGCAGCAAATTGTTGCTATTGGCGTCGTGCAACAATTATTTTTGTTACCTTAAGTTTCTAATTTTTTGCAATTTTAGGTGCAAAAACATTTGCTGCCTAATTCTTATGTTTCTTGTAGTGCTTGATTTTCATATTTTTATATTTAAAATAATTAAAATAATTATTTTATGTAATTGTATAGAATTAAATATAATTTTATTAAACTTTATCAAAATACGATTTCTAAATGAATTTTACAAAACTATCACAAATAAAATTAATGGACAAATCTCAATGTCATTTTATTTTCTCATTTTTTCCCTCCTGTCAATTAAATTTCTTCATCTTTGGGAGTTTTTTTTTGCGTGAGAAAGGAAAAGACAATATTTAATCTATGAGATAGGAAAAAAAAAAGAAATGATTAATAAATATTTTTCATTTAAGAGTTTAAGAGATAAGAAATGATATTAGTTATCAAGAGTAAAATAGTATTATTAAAAAATTATTTTTAGTAATAAATAAGGAAAATTTCTTATTCCCTGAATTTTAAAGGAAAAAAAATACAGGTTTAAAGGGATAATTAATCCTTTAATAATTTTTTTCCTGTCCAAACTAATTAAACTCTCTCAAACAAAGGATAATTCTTATTCCACCTCATTTTTCTTTCATTTCCTTTCTTATTCGAACTCCCAAAGGGGAATATTTTGGAACAAAAATTATTGTGAGCAATTATTTATTTATTTTTACTGTGGATGCATAATTTTTTCTAAATAAATAATTATATTCAAGGTATTCTCGAAATAATCATCTTTTGAATTTAATTCTATATTTGTCCCAAAATTATTAAGTCATAGGAAATTCAATTGAATTGTGAAATTTTAAAATTTATCATTCCAAACATTGAATTTCATTTATTAAATGAATTATGTTCATGATTTATCTGTTCCAAAAAGGGATTAGTGTTTTTATCATTAAAAAAAATGTTTATGTGCACACAATACATATGTCTATTTATTTTTACCATTTTTCTTTAAGGATCATTATTTTGGAGTCATTTGATTTGAATTTTATGAAAGCCAAATAAATCAAATTATATAAAAATTCATGAAAAGGAAGTATTTATTTATTTAATTTGACTTATAAAAAAAGGAGAGCTGAATATTCTGGGATTTAGTAATTCCATTAGAATGAGATTTACATAGCAAAAGTTACTATCCTCTTCACCTGATTCTTGTTTGATGCAATAAATTTTGAAGAAGCGAGAAAATTATTGTTGGCGAAGAGAGGAGAGGAGTACATCCTGCAGGGAGCTGTCTCTCTTCATGGCTGCCTTGAACTCATCAAAGGTGACTTTTCCATCACTGTTAGCATCCATCCGATCAAATATTTCATCCAGTTTCCCAGGTTCTGTGATATCTGCTGGAAGGCAGTCCTCGGGCAGAGCCTGTTTAGTTAAATTATTAATAATTTTAAGTCTTATCTTATCTTTTCAAAACAAGCAATACAAAGAAAGAAAGAGGCTTAATTACCCTGAGCAGGGATGCTACTTCTTCCTTTGTGATACATCCAGATCTGTCTGTATCATACATCTACATACATACATATATATATAGGCCATAAATGCATGAAAATTAGTTTCTTTAATTCTAACTTGGAAACTTTTTAAATTTGTGCGTTTAATAACAAGTGAACCTGGAAGCAGAGACGAAGAGCAGCATCTCCTTGAGAGTTCCTCAGGCTGGAGAATCCACAAAGTATTTCTCTCATGTCAACTGTTCCATCCCTATTGTTGTCAAAGAGATCAAAGATGCGAGGTGCTAAAGGGATTAGAGATGACATGTTCATTGCCTTGAGCACCTCCTCAAATTCTGATAGAGTGGCATTGTCACCTTTTGCACATCTGCACCAAACCAAAACCAAAACCCAAAAATCTCAACCCTGTAGAAATGCAATGATAATGATAATTTGGATTCTTCTTTGTACTACTCACAATTTTGTAAAGTTCATCCTAAGATTCTCAATTTCATCATCTTTAAGGTCATGAGAACCTAGTAAGGATTTTAACTTCTTGGTTCTCAAAAAAACTGTGCTACTCCACACACTAGCTATTGCTGCAGCACGGAGTTTGCGACGGGCATTGAAACTCTGTAGTCTTGAAACGATCTCAGGGTCCATTTGTTCCTCTTTTGCTGAATCACCTATCACCCATGGATGACTCAGAATCTGTTATTATGTATGTTGTGTTAAAATTCAAGACAAATAATAAAGGACTCAAAAACACTGTTGTTTGTTGTCAGTTGTTACATCTTGAGCACTTGGTCTTCTATGAGGATCAACTTGGAGTAAATCAGTAATCAATTGCTTGGCTGAGGAAGTAATATTCTTCCAAGTCTTCTCAAAGAAACTGAAATCACCCTGTGAAAGCAGCCAAACCATTTTCCTTGCACAACTAATTAATCTAAATTGATATTGATAGTATTAAAAAATTGGAAAAATTCATTAAACATACAGCCATGATCATCTGTTGTTTCTGCTGGTTTGACTGGGCAACAAATGGTGGATGCCTGAAAAAACATGATTAAATTCATTTTCATTGCAACATGATTAAAATTAAAATTATAATAAATGGGAATAGAAAAAGTATTCTCACCCTGACAGCAGAATATACAAGATTACTCCCAAAGACCACATGTCACTTTTAGATGTTATTCTACCCTGAGAAAGTGACTCTGGTGAAACATAATCAATGGATCCAAACAAGCCAACAACTGGATCTGTATGCTCCTCTGCAGAACTTAATCCAAAGTCCATGATCTTCAAAGTAGAATCAATGCTTTGATTCAAGAAAAGACAGTTTTCGGGTTTCAAGTCTCTGTGGACGATATTGGCCCTGTGCAGAGCAGCTAATCCTTGTGCAATCTGTCTAACAACAGCTGCTGCTTCACTTTCTGAGTACCTATCCCGAGCAACAATCCGATCAAACAGTTCGCCACCAGAACAAAGCTCTAGCACAAGATGGACCCCATTTTGATCTTCATACACATCATAAAGGTCAATCACATTGGGATGGGGAGATACGTTTTCCACTATCTTTCTCATGACTAAGATCTCGTTCGTAACAAGAGCATCGGATATGGAAACCTGTTTCCATGTTGGAGATGGAGATGGAGTTGGACCTAATCTTTTCAGTGTCTTGATGGCTACATATGGGTGTCTCTCCGCACTATTACATGACTTCCTAATACCCCTTCTCACAACTGAAAATCCACCTCTCCCAAGAATCTCCGAAACTTCATATTCATCTGAAAGTTTTCTTCTTCTTGTTTCCTGTCCCATGAAAATTAAATTTTACAAGACTACACAGAGAAGAGAAGAGAAGAGAAGAGACAGGTAACAGGCATATTCAATGATAAGGGAGAGAGAGCCTAAGCTAAAACGCGGTTTGCTATGACATCAGCTTTAGAAAGAGATTTTGCATTACTCTATACCATTAAATATAAATATAACAACAGATGGAAACAAACGGAATAAACTCATGACTAAAGAGCTGACGAGGAAGAGACAATCACATAGTCAACTAAACTTAAAAATTTCTTAGAAATTAAGCACATACAATTCTCACTCCCAACACCATGGCAATTTAAATTGATGGCTTAATTATCAAAACTCAAACTACTTCGAAAAATTGTAATGATATCTTAACTTTTTAAAATATCATATTTTACTCTAATTTCGAAATTAAACTTATCATTTTTTGCAACGAAGAAAAGATTAATGAGGAGCTAATGATGCAAGATAGTATGGGAGTGTCTCTCCCTAGAGTGTGTGTCTTGTATAGCTTGTGTTTTTTAGGCTTTTAGCCTCCTTCCTCATTCAAAAAAAAGAAAAGAAAAGAAAAGAAAAGAAAAGATTAATGAGAGTTATGATATAATTGAATTTAGGATGCCTACTATAGTGCCAAAGAGGTACTCTAATCACAATACCATAAATAAATCTGAACCCTTAGATTTAACATATTTTAATCTAAATGTTGGTGTTTTATAGAAGGCAAACATAAGAATTAAAAAATAATAATTAATCGGACTATACAATCAACATGTTGCATTTCTTTTTATTTTTGTTTGAATAAAATATTAGTTATAAAAAAAAAAAAAAAGATAAGAAAAGAAGAGCGGAGCCCTCATTGAATTCCACTAACCCATCATTCATCATAAATAACCAATTAGTCAATTACCTTGTCTCCTCCCGCTCAAGACAAGGATCAAGTTCAGCAACTTTTAGTTTGCTATAAAATGCTCAAAATTGATGGGTTAATTATGATTTTTGCTTTAACTTTCGTTGTTTGAAATGATAAAAATTGTTAAATAAGTTCATTGAATTAAGAATTACAAAATATTAAACCTTGTATTTTTTTTTGACAACCTGTCAATTATTTATTAATAATTGTTAAAATTTTGTCTCAAATTCTTAGTTGGAAAAAGATTTTGTTTAATAGTTAAGTTTTGTATTTAATTTAGTATCCAAGTTAAACTTGGATTTGGATTGAAAGCCTATATATATGTGAGGTTTTGATCATATAATTAAAGTGAGGTTGATTATTGTAGAGATTGTAGTAGAAACTTAGTATTAAACCAAGATAGTATGGTGAGATATAAAGTGCATGGGTAGAGTGCCTTTGTATAAAATTGTGAGAAGTTATTTTGTGACTGGTTAATTAATTAGTAGTTGTATTTGTTGATTTATTTGTAAATTTATTTTGTGGAATAAGCTTATGTCGAATCACATTAAACTTTAATTTTCTGTTCATTATATTGTTTGTTGTGTAAGGTATTTTTCTAACAAGTGGTATCAGAGTTATTGGTTCGAGATGTTAATAATTGTGGAAATGATGGGATCAAAGTTTGAGGTGGAGCTCTTTGATGGGAAAATTAATTTTAGTTTGTGGCAGAGTACCGTGAAAAATATTCTTGTACAACAAGACTTAATTAAAGCTTTGAAAGAGGAGTAGCCGTTAACATTAAAAGATGAAGAATGAGAAGATTTACAACAAAGGGCCTGTAAGTACAATTCGATTGGCCTTAACTCCTAATGTGAAGTATAATGTGTTGAATGAGACTTCTCAAACTAGCTTGTGGAAGAAATTAGAAGAGCTTTATATGTCAAAACCGCTCACCAATCAACTGTATTTGAATAAAGAATTGTATGCATTGAATATGGATGAAGGTGTTGATGTTCGAGACCACCTTAATACATTTAAAAGATTAATCACTCAGTTGGCTCGTTTGGGTGTGAAGATTGAAAATGAGGCAATAATCCTTTTAGCCTCTCTCCCATTGTCCTATGAAAGTTTAGTGATAGCAATGACAGTTGAAAAGAAATCAGTGACGGTGGAAGAAGTTACTACTGCAATTTTGGAGCATAAAAAATTGAAGGTGCTGAAAAGCAACAATGATGGAGCTTTTGTAGTGGGTTCTAGTTGTCGTAGAAATAATTCAAGAGGAAGATATGGAGGAAATAATAAATCAAACTCAAGTTCGAGACCACAAGTAGACTATACTGATAAAGAATGCTATTATTGTCATGAGAAGGGGCACATCCAGTAAAATTGTAGAAAGATGAAGGAAGATCTTGTAGAATTTAATCAATTCAAAAAGAGTCACGGCAAGTCCGTAAGTGCTGTTGTTGAAGAGGATGGTTTTGCAAATCTTGCAATTAAAGATGATGGTATTTTCGAGACTGATGTGCTTACTGTTGATGTGGTTGATGAAAAGAAAAAGGCAAAGGATCCATTATGTGATGAGTGGGTGATGGATTCCGTTTGTCCTTTCCATATTTGCTCGAAGAAAGAATGGTTTGATAAAATTGAAGATTACAAAGATGAATATATGAAACTAGCCAATAATGAGAAGGTGGAGATTGAAGGTATTGGTAGAGTGAAAATTGAGATACATGATGGAAGTATCAAAACACTTGGTGATGTGAGGTATGTTCCTAAATTTAAAAGGAATTTAATTTCCTTGGGTAAGTTGGATTTATTGGATTATGGATGTTCTTTGAGAAGTGGAGTCATAAGAGTTAGCCAAGGTGCTATTGTAATCATGAAGGGTGAAAAGTTTGGAAGAAGAAATCTTTACAGATTGATTGGTAGCACAATTATTGACGGTGTAATGTATGGTGGAGTTTGTAATGAATTGAAAAATAAAAGTGTATTTGTGATGGCATATACAAAATAGATGCAATTCAAAGATTGAGTTGAAGAATTGAAAATTTAATGGAATTTGAGTCAAGGTAGAGATTTGTTAAGATTTTGTCTTAAATTCCTAGTTAGAAAAAGATTTTGTTTAATAATGAAGTTTTGTATTTAATTTAGTATCCAAGTTAAATTTAGATTTGGATTAGAAGCCTATATATATGTGAGGTTTTGGTCATATAATTATATTAAGGTTGATTATTGTAGAGATTGTAGTAGAAGCTTAGTGTTAAGCTAAGGTAATGTGGTGAGATACAAAATGCATGGATAGAGTGCTTTTGTATAAAATTGTCAGTAGTTATTTTTTGAGTGGTTAATTAATTAGTAGTTGTATTTATTGATTTATTAGTGGATTTATTTTATGGAGTAGGTTTACACCGAACCATGTTAAACTTTGATTTCTCATTCATTACATTATTTATTGTGTGAGGTGTTTTTCTAACACTATTGCAATGGCCATTGTCTGTCTAACCAGCTAAGCTACAATTCCTAACTTATGTGCGGATTAAAGCTACAATCCACTTTTCCAGGAACTCGTGATAGGAAATATGAATACAATTTCAACTATAGAGACAATTCTTAACAACGTAATTAACCAAACAAAAATAGCAAGAGATCAGAAACAAGTAAGCTTAATTAATACTAATGATCCAAAAGTTTAAATTTTCTTGGAAAATTATTGATGAAGTTAATCCCGACTGAGGTGGAATCGCTTAATCTTGCTTGAATTTGAATGTGAGTTGGTACGGCCTGTAAGAAGAAACAAGAGTCAAGTGGGTTAGGCGAGGTGCCTAGCAAAGCCACTTCGATGGTCAAGTTAGATGGTTGACTTAATTTAGAAAATTAAGGACAGTGTATTATATTGCCTGTGTATATGTGAATGTCCTGTGAAGGTTGATTTCTTGAGATATTTATAGGATACAAGTCCTTTCATGAGTTGAGTATGAATTACCTTGACTAGTTTGGATTAAGATGGCTATTGGCATGTTGTCAGCCTTCTATTTGGAAATGAACTTTGTTTCATGATGGCGTGATCTTTACCGCTTTTGGGCTTTTAAGTATATTGTATTGGGCTGGGTCCATCTTACTTCATAACCCAGTTCGGTATATTTTGTCTCTTATCAGTGGCCCCCCCTGTTTCAGCGAAGTTAGGATTTCTGTGGACTTCGGTTGAAATAGTTCGGCTTTTCATTTTAATATTTGAACGATTTGGTTCTCTTTGCCTCGGTGTATTATTTACTTCGGCTCGAGGCTTTAATTCTTGTTTAGAATCTCGAAAGTCCATGGCATATCTTTTCGCGCCTGTCCCCAGTTCAGTCATTTAATGCTGAAGTACTTTTTACACACGTGGCGTAATCCTAGCGTTGAAGTCCTAGGGTCAATTTTTATCTATGCCGCCTATTTTATTTTTGAAATGATTAATCAGTGCATTTTTCTAGGGTTTTGTTCCTTTTTAAAACCCTTTCTTCTTTATTTTTTGAAACTTCTTACATTCTCAAATTCTCTAGAACTCTTCTCCTTCTCTTTGCTTTCTCAGTTTTCTTCCATTTTTATTTCTTCTCATTTTCTTTCTTCCTCACATTGCAATGGCTCCAAAGAAAGATGAGAATTCTTATCAAAACATCAAAATCGACTTGGAAAACGCTTGGGGCGACGTTGTCTCCATTCTGAAGAACACAAATCTAAGTGGGTTTGCCAAAAACTTATAAGATCAAAAGAAATTTGCGGTGGACTTCCCAAAATCTTCTGACAGAAATTTTGTCAATCCCAGCATCCCCAACACCACTGAGATGACTAAGGATAACGATCATGTCATCTTTTTCTATCATTAATTTGAGGTTGGCTTGAGGTTTCCACCATCTCCCTTTTTGGTGAAATGTTTCAATTACTTCTGTATTAATCCAATGATGCTCTCACCCAACTTGACTCAAGACCTGCATTAGTTCGAGGTGATCTGTAAAGCCTTGGGACTTCGTCCTACTGCAAGGATGTTCCAATCTTCAAATTCATTCGTTCAGGCATTAGGTGGGTTTGGTGCACTAGTTCGAAGCCTGGGCATAATTTGTTTGTGAATAAGCCTAATAAGGTGAATAATTGGCACATTAAATTCACTACAGTGGTGGTTAAGGAACAATTCCGAGGCGGCGAGGGCTTCAGCTTCCGAGGCGCCCTCCAAGTTCCTGTTGTTTACGGTCTTCCCGATATCCCTATGAACCTCTTGCCCGAAGAAATTATTGTGATGGAGACCCTTATAAAGGATGACTGTACCTATGATATGAGAAAGATCGACTTCGCTTCTCATATCAAAGATGCACGAGGTAAGACTATGCATCTCGTCATTAAGGATATTAGGGGTGAGTTTTCACCTCTTTCTAACTTTTTTTTTTTCTTCTTAAGTTTACTCTTCATTGACTTTTCCTCTTTGTTTTTGCAATCTAGCTTACCAACAAAGATAATTCATACAAAAAGATCCACGAATTGTCGAAAGGCCTAAGCCTAACCCCTTCGCCTTATAACAAGGCTGCTTTCCTCCCCATTTTGGTGGAGTGAACTGGCAATTTTTAGACTATCAATGCTACTGATTGGAGCGATGATTCGTCCACTGGGGAAAAAATAAAAACATCTTCTCCTCAAACCAAGCCTATTTCGAAGAAAAAGAGAAGATTGGTGAAGGCGGTGACTGCTAGTTCTTCTCAAACCAAGACAATTGTCGAGGCTACTCTAGTGGCTAAGTCAACGGATAGGGTTTCTTCAACCGCAAGGCCGATAGATGAGATGGCCCCCATTACTAACACTACCTTGGCTCTCACAACCATTCCATCTCAAAATCTACCCATTACTGTTTCGAGTGATGGCAAAGATGGGCTTCTAGTTTCTGAGCTTGTCCGCAAGTCTGCAGGTGATTCTTCTACTTCTTCCAAACGAACTACTTCTGATCCTTTTAGAAATCAATTGGTTAATGATACCATTTTTGATGTGATAGTGGAGTGAATTCGTGAAGGGGTGCCCCCTCCACTGATCGTTGATGAGGTTAGAATCTTAGAAACTGCCTTAGTCTGTGCGCCCGTGGCGGCTGCCGATCTGGCTTCTGAGCTAGGTATGTTTTTCGTTCGTTCTGGGACTCATTCAACATTTTCCTGTGATGATCTCTTCAATTTAGCAAGTTTTGCATGTTTCTATCTATTTTTCTGTTTATGCCTCATCCTTCTGTTTCATGCTAATTTTTTGTTTTTTTTTTTTAACAATTAAGGGTCCGAAGTCAATTACTCTGACAGTGGTCTTGGATCAAACGACCCTAACACCAACTCCTGGTGTCCTGCCCCCTCAAGTTATTTCTATGGAAGACTTTATGGGTGAGATGGATCAAGTAGACAACTTCATTCCTTCTTTTGCAATTCCCATCTCCGACCCCAATCTGCTTTTCGAAGTCATTGTAGATGATGTAGGGCCTGCTTCGGTGGTTGCTAAGGAAGGCGAGGAAGATGTGGTAACTGTAAGGGATCCCGTAGTGGGTGAAATCCCTGATAATGTACAAACTGGGGTCGCCCTAGGACTTGAGACTAAGGGAAATGTCACAAGGGAATCTGTCCCTCGGTATGACCCTGTGTCTTTCTCTCTTCGAGGTGAAATCTTAGATGAGAGTGTTTCATCTGCTCTTGGACGAATTGAATTTGAAGCCCCTTTGATTTTAGAGCCTGTTTTTCCTAAACAGCTTTTGTTGGATTCTGAGTCAACTATAGATGAGGTATGTCTTTTTCATCTTTTCTTCTTCTTCCTCTCTTTTTGTTATCCTGACTTTCGTTTTGTTTTTAGTTGACGAGGCTCAATAAAAAGTTTGGAGAGAAGTTAAATGAGTTTGTTCGTTACCGATCAGTGGTGCAACGATCCTTCTCTTCTAATCAAAATATAATAAATAAACATAATACTGCCCTTTCATCTCTTCGTTCTTCAAGTCAAGAGATGAAAGAGAAGTTGAACTCCGAGATCGTTTCTCTGCGAGTAGCCTTGGAGGAAGAGAAAAAGAAGCAAGTGGATTTGTCCGAACTAGAGGTCTTGCGCTTTGAAACGAAGAATTTAACTGCAGATAGAGATCATTTCAAAGGCCTTTTTACTCAAAAGACTGAAGAATTGAAACGACTATCAGCAAGCTTAACTGCCAAGTTAACAAATCTTGAGGCCGAGGTGAAAAGCAAGGACTCTGATCTTTTGGATGGATAGAAGGTCATAGAGGAGCTCCGATCTAAAGCTGAAAAACTGAAAGCTGAGATGTTTGATCTTAGGGAGCAAGCTGGAGATTATCCCGTTTTGATGAAGAATTTCAAAGTTGCTAAGAAGCAAATCGAGGATCTTAAAAAAAGTTGGATAGCTCTGAGTGTCTCCGTAGGAAGGCCGAAGAGGAGAAGGCTATAATTATTCACGACTTCTTGGCTTCTTTTGAGTACAAGCATCGATTAGCTTTGGATTCTGGAGCAAGAGCCATAAACTGCTATAATATTGCTATTGATGCTTGTGCTGCGAAGTTCCCTAAGGTCCTTGCCTATGTACCAAAACGGGTATTTATCCCAGCTAGCTCAGCTTCGTCTCCTGCTTCTTCTAGTTTAATTTGTCCTACTCTTACTTTGGCTCCTCCGGCTGCTCCAAGTTCTCAACAGCATCCTTCTGCCTCATGATATTTTCTTTTTCCTTTTGATTTTGTAATTAATTCAATAATTAATACAAGTTGATATTTTTCTTTCACTACTTCGTACATTTACATTTATGTAGCTTGATTTATTTTCTTGAATTGTACTTAATATTTTAATTTCTTCTGGTTATTTTCGAACTAGGCACTCGCTTTTCTTCTTTTTATGCTTAGTACTTGCCTGTTGTCTTAATAAAAAACTGTTTTGCTAAGATTGTTGTTCTCCCAACAGAGAATTACCTCGTACTTGTTGGTACTTGAATTTTTAATTTTCTCGACGATCACATGCTTTTTTATCGAGCTAGGATTATTGTGACTTAGAAAAGAGTTGCTCCGCATTTGTCGACTCCGTTTGAATTTGGGTACTTCGGTTCTCTCAACAGAGAACTACCTCACTGATTTAAGTCTGGCTTTCTAGGTCTTTTTATCTTACAGTCCTTCACCTAACCTTTCCTAAGTCTTTCACTTTCTTAACAGAGAGCTGCCTTCTTTCGCCTAGCCTTTTCTAGGTCTTTTTGCCTTGCGGTCTTTTGCCTTGCCTCGCAGACTTTCGCCTAGCCTTTCCTAGGTCTTTTTGCCTCGTGGACTTTCCCCTAGCCTTTCCTAGGTCTTTTTGCCTCGTGGTTTTTTGCCTAGCCTTTCCTAGGTCTTTCACTCTCTCAACAGAGAGCTACCTCGCGAACTTTCGCCTAGCCTTTCCTTGGTCTTTATGCCTCACGGTCTTTCGCCTAGCCTTTCCTAGGTCTTTCACTCTCTCAACAGAGAGCTGCCTCGTGGACTTTCGCCTAGCCTTTCCTAGGTCTTTCTGCCTCGCGGTCTTTCGCCTAGCATTTCCTAGGTCTTTCACTATCTCAACAGAGAGCTATCTTCTGGTGCTTTTATCTTCAGTTTTTAGTATTTGGTTACTTTTTAATTTTGAGGGAAGAAATAATTTTATTGATAGAACTTCTTGAGATGTTGAATATTCCAAGTATGTGAAATTTCGACACCTTGCATTGTTACAAGCTTATAAGTGGCTGGTCCTATCACTTTTCTAACTTTGAAGGGTCCTTCCCAATTGGGTGCTAGTTTGCCTGTTCCTTCTCTTTTGCCTGTAGCTTCTAGATTCCTTATGACCATCTCTCATTCTTTGAATCCTCTAGCCTTCACTTTCTGATTAAAGTAGCTTGCAGCTTGCTGTTTGTATGTAGCCATTCTTATACTAGCCTTTTCTCGAAGTTCTTCTAAGAGATCTAGGTCCAATCTTCTTGTTTCATTATTGTCTTCACAATTGGTGAAATGGATCCTTCCACTAGGTAGACCAAGGTCAACTGGAATATTGGCCTCGCTTCCATATATTATACCAAAAGGAGTTTCTCCTATGGGCTATCTTGGGGTAGTTCGGTATGCCCATAAAACATGGTGAAGTTCATCTGCCCAACTTCTACCATACAAATCTAGCCTTCTTTTTAACCCTTGGAGGATTGTTCGATTGGTCACTTCGGTCTGTCCATTTGAATGAGGATGAGCTATTGAGGAGAAATGTTGTTTTATATTAAGTCCTGAATAAAAGATTCTTATTTTAGCATTGTTGAACTGCTTTCCATTGTCGCTGACGAGCTGATATGGTACTCCGAATCTACATATAATACTTTTCCACATGAAATTAATCACTCTGTCAGCTGTTATTGTTGCGAGGGGTTATGCTTCTACCTTTTTGGTGAAATATTCGACTACTATGAGAAGAAATTTTCTTTGTTCGGAGACTGCTGGGAAAGGTCCCACTATATCTATACCCCATTTTGCAAAAGGCCATGGGGTGGTTATAGGCATTTGTTTCGCTGCAGGGATATGTCTTCCTCGCTCAAATTTCTGGCACGAGGGGCATTTTCTAACGATGGCAATAGCTTCTTCCTTCATTCTGGGCCAGAAGTACCCTTGTCGAATTGCTTTTGCGACTAACATTTTTTCACTGATGTGCATTCCACAACATCCCTCATGTATTTCTCTCAAGACATATTCTGCCTCACTTGGTTTCAGGAACCTCAGCCAGGGGAGAGAATATGCTCGCATATAGAATATATCATTGTGAAGAGAGAAGTGAGCACTTCGGTGTTTTACTTTTTTAGCTTTTTTAGGGTTTTGTGGTAGTTCTCTTTTCTCTAGGTAGGTTTTAATTGGGTCCAACCATGTTGGTTCCTCATTCAGCTCCATTACCTCTTCTCCTTCTTGAATGCTTTGATGCCCTAAAGTCCCTATAAATATATTTTGTGGCAGTTCGATTGGGTGTATTGCTGCAAGTTTAGAGAGGCCATCTGCCCTATTATTCATGTTTCTTGAGATGTTGTAAAACTACAGCTTGAGCCCCTTGTCGATCATCTTCTGGATTATCTCTCTGGTTTTTTGTAGATATTTGATCATGGTGGGTTCCTTGGCCTCAAGCTCCTTCTCTATCTATCCGACGACAAGCTGAGAATCACTGTGAACTTTGAGTGATGTCAGACAAAGGTAGTCTGCGAACATTAGCCCTTGGATTATTGCTTCATATTCTGCGATATTATTGGTTGCCTCGAATCCAAGTTTCAAAGCATATTCTACTATGAATGCTTGTTCGTTTTTCAAGACTATCCCGATACCACTTCTTTCTTTACTGTTAGCTCCATCAATAAATAGCTCCCAACTTAGTTCATCTTTATAGTTCTATTCTTTTGGGTCTGGCTTTCTTGTATCTGCCTCCGCCTCGATTTCTAAGACTTCAGTGTCAAAGGAACATTCAGATATAAAATCTGCAAGTGCTTATGCTTTAATGGCTAATCTTGCTCGGTACTGTAACCCATGCTAACCTAATTCCACCAACCAACACAACATTCGCCCTTAAGTTTCTGGCTTATGTAGTGTCTTTTGTAGAGGTTGGTTTATTACCACTATAACACTAAGGTATATGCTATTTTTTCCATAGGCGAGTAGTTCAATTCGGCCTCATGTAAAACTTTACTGAAGTAGTATATTGGCCTCTGTATTAATCCCTCTTCTCTGACCAAGACCGAGCTTATAGCTTGCTCCGAGGCAGATAAATAAAAAAGTACTTCTTCTCTTGGAAGAGGTCGGCTTAGCACTTGTTCTGAGCTGAGAAATATTTTCAGCTGCTGAAAAGCATGTTGGCAATCTTCGGTCCACTCGAAGGTAGATGTCTTTCGCAATTTCTTAAAGAAAGGACGGTATTTTTCAGCTGACCTAGACAAGAATCAACTTAAAGCAACGATTCTTTCAGTTAACTTCTGTACCTCTTTTATATTGTGAGATGCTGCCATATCTAATATTGCTTTTACCTTATTTGGGTTCGGTTCGATTCCCTTTTCACTCACCATATACCCTACGAATTTGCCTCCCTGTATGAAGAAAGCGCATTTCTCTGGATTCAACTTCATGCCATATTCATTCATAACCCCGACTACTTCGTCCAGGTCCTTCAGGTGCTCTTCGAAGTTTCTATTTTTTACTATCATGTCATCTACATATGCCACTAAGTTTTTCCCCAATTAGTCTTTTAACATTTTATTTACCAGTCTTTGATAAGTTGCTCCTGCATTCTTAAAACCGAAAGGCATAGAAATATAATAATAAGTCCCTTTTTCAGTTATGAACGAAGTCTTCTCTTCGTCAACCAGACACATCCTGATTTGATGGTACCCCTGCTTTACATCTAATGAAGATAGATATTCATATCCGGCTATTGAATCCACTAATTTGTCAATCATAGGTAAGGGGTAGGAATCTTTTGGACAGACTTTATTTAGATTTGTGAAATCTACACATATTCTATAGGTCCCATTTGACTTTTTTACCAGTACTACATTAGCGAGCCAGTCCGGATATTGTACTTCCCTAATGAATCTCGCTTTCATTAATTTGTCAACTTCTTCATCTATCACAGCTTACCTTTCTGGACCAAAGCACCATGCAAAGCTGGATAGACGATTTGACAAAAATTGGTGAACTTGATGCTTTTGTTCGTTCTTTAGGGAGGAGTTAATTAATAGGCACTTTCCCTATCTCTCTCCTCCTATTGGTATTTTCTCTAATTTTTCTACTGGTTCGGTCCTTTGTTCTAGAATTCTGTATGTTGGTTCGACCAGAGCGACCTCTTCTGATGAATGCGAGGTGGATGCCTTTTACTGTTTCTTTCTTTCTTGCTCTCCTCGGTCTTGTGTCCCATAGACACATATTTCTCCCCCATCTAGCTTGGGGATGGTCATTTTGAGTTGCCTGACGTTGGTTGAGACATCAAAATCATAGAGGAGAGGCCTTCCGAACACTATATTATAGCTCAGTGGTAATCTTACCACCATAAAATTTCTCATCACTGTTACACAGTCTGGGGTAGAACCTATTGTAACAAGCAACTTTGCGATCCCAATCGATGGTATTTCTGTTCCATCAAGAGTGCAAACTGGGTTTCAAATATCTTCTAGATCACTTTCTCTGAGCCCCATTTTGGCGTATGCTTCTGCTGTAAGTAAGTTCATCGAACTGCCATTATCTACCAACACCCTTTTTACCAAGAAATTGGCTACAACTGTTTGAATGATTAATGGGTTTGAGTGAGGATGTCTTATTTGGCTTCCATCTCCTATTCGGGTCAGTATTGAACTTCCATTCCAAAAGACAAACTCAGGCTCCTCACTCTTTCTTTGGGAAGCTTTACACTTATTTCTGTTTATTGCTACTTCATCTGGTCCATCGGTTAAGCAATTAATCACTCCCGCTGACCCGTCATTGGCAGTTCACTTCCCTTTATCATTGTTTACTTTGCCTTGATTTCCACTGCCATTTTTCACAAAATTCTTCAAGTATCCCTGGTTGATTAATCTCTCGATTTCCTCCGGTAATTGTCTACAATCGTTGGTATTGTGACCATGGGCATTGTGGAACAAGCAGAATTTATTTTTACTCCGTCTATTTGGTGGAGTAAACATTGGTTGAGGAAGAGCCCAGATATCTTGATCCTTAAAAGTTGCAAAAACTTCTGCTAGGCTTGCACTGAGTGGAGTCAACTTAGTTAAGTCTAAGGTGCGAGGTGGCCTACCTCTCTCACTTCTTATTCCTACCTGATTTCCCCTATTAGACTCTTCTGGTTTTTTAGTTTTGTTCTCCACTTTGGAATCTTCATTGGCCCTTCTTTTCTTGGCAAATTGGTTGAAGGAATAGGCATCATCTTGCCTGATATATTTTTGGGCAATGGCTATGTCTTCCTCTAAAGTAGGCTGATCGAGCTGTGTAACTTTCAGGGCTTCTCTATTGAAACAAGCTACATAGTCCCTCAGGGGCTCTCATTCTTTCTATGTTATGGCTTCAAGGCATTGCGTTCGCTTTTCTACTGGTATACTTGCTGCAAATCTTTGCATGAACTGAATAGCGAGCTGACCAAAATTAGTAATACTTTTTTCTTCTAGGCCATCGAACCACCTAGTGGTTGCTCCTTCTAGAGACCCTCTGAAAGCACTGCATAGCACCTCGTCACTTCCAGTCTGCAACTCTACCACATGTTTGTAATCCATAACATAAGCTCTTGGATCAGTTTCACCACCATAATTTTTTAGGTTTGAGGGTTTAAATTTATTGGGCATCCTGTATTCTTGTATGAATCTAGTGAAAGGAGATTTTAAAGCCAATTTGAGATTTTTGTCTATGGATTTTTTATTTTTGTCCTCAGCACTCTCTTCTAAAAACTTTTTAAGGGTATCTCTTATTTCCTCATCTCTCTTCTGGCTAGTTGCTTCTTGACTGAAAGACTCAGAGAGAGATTCTCCATCTTTTCTAGCCCTTTTCCTGGATCGTCTCCCTTCATTAGCTCTATTATTTTGGCTATTTGGATCAGCCTTGTTTGAACGCCAAGGATGGCCTTCCCTATTTCGATTTCTACTGGCTGTCTAACTACTTCGCCTTTGGTTGGGATTTTTCTTTTCAGCATTATCCCCAAGTCTGACTATTTTTTATCTTACTCTTTCTCTACTCCTTTCAGCTACACGATCTTGATTTCGTGTTTCTAATGGTATTTCTTCGAAGTCAAGTCTTCAAGTAAGATATACTCCTAGTACTACTTGGGTATTCGCCTAAGTATTGATTGCTGGAGTAGCTTGCGGAGTTTGCAAAGTGCTAAGCAGCAATTGTAAAACGGACACAGCTTCGGGAGTTAGTAAGATAGACTGATTCCCGCTTTAGACTGGGACTATAGCTCCCAATTGTTGTACCGTGGATGCCACATTAGTATTTGAAGTTCGTCTAGGCGGGGTGACATGAGTCTCGGCATGATTTTCCATCTCTAGGTGGATTTGGGAACTTCTAGGATCTCTTGGAGGATTCTCCCGATTATTATTATCTTTTGATTGAGTCATACTTTTGGATTGTATTCTTCTATAGGTCACAACTTGAGAATTTTAGGAAAGATTTTTATTAATCGTTTCCCATAGATAGCACCAATTTGATGAAGCTAATCCCGACTGAGGTGGAATCGCTCAATCTTACTTGAATTTGAATGTGAGTTGGTACGACCTGTAAGAAAAAACAATAGTCAAGTGGTCTAGGTGAGGTGCCTAGCAAAGCCACTCCAACGGTCAAGTTAGATGGTTGACTCAATTTAGAAGATTAAGGACAGTGTATTGTATTGCCTGTGTATATATGAATGTCCTTGTGAAGGTTGATTTCTTGAGATATTTATAGGATACAAGTCCTTTCATGAATTGAGTATGGATTACCTTGATCGGTTTGGATTAGGATGGCTATTGGCATGTTGTCAACCTTCTATTTGGAAATGAACTTCATTTCATGATGGAGTGATCTTTACCGCTTTTGGGCTTTTAAGTATATTGTATTGGGCTAAATCCATCTTATTTCATAACCCAGTTCGGTATATTTTGTCCTTATCAATTATGATAAAGCCCTTGTCAACTTATATCAATCACTTGAACTTCTCAAGACTAACAATGACTTTCACGTCCTTAATGTTTAAAATTTTATATCATCTTCCTAAAATTAAAATACTAGATCCACAACTGCACAATAATTTTTTATTTCCCATAGTGGATTATATGTTGCTTCTTGTTAAAATGAGGATGTGCATGAAAAAATAATTTATGTAATTATATCTTTTGATGATTTAAAAATCTTCAAAGAAAGGTGATGGATTTCTTTTGTTCGAGTATGGGCCTGAGACAACTTCTTGGACCTGCAACATGAGAGAACAAGTATCAAAGTGCCAAACTTGGACTTGGCAAGGCCTCTCTGATGTCTAAGTCAGTGGCTTGATTCTTAGAATTCTCAAGAAGAAGATAATTTACCTTGAGAGAATATTTTAGTGAGAGAAAGAGACTAGAAATTGTAGAATGAAGCATAGAATAGTGGTAGGTGAGAATGTTTGTCTTATACAATGTGTGCCAACAATAAAAAAAAAGTTGGTTGGTACACAAGTGCATCCTTCTCATTGGTATGTAGAAGGCTTAGCCAAGATAGGACGAACAGGGTTGTTAGGCTCCTAATGTTGCGTCGCTTGCCTAATGTTAGAGTCGCACCTTAATTGGGTGTTAGAATCACACGATTTATCCTATCTTTGGGCGCCAATGGCTGACATGTTCTAAATTTTGAGTGTTGATTATCATGCACTATGATATAACTGACATGTATGAGACTCCACCTCCTTGCTTAGTGAGATTGGCTTAGAGTAAGGAGCAAAGATCTCATAAAAGAACTCGATCTAGCAAAAGAGCGTCTTAGCTAGATACTTTTGAAAGGATGACGAGCCTTGATGGTACTCACTACAAGTCATTTTCGAGAATATAATTTTTTTTTTTTTTTTTGCCAAAGAATGTAATTAATATAGATGTTTACTCAATTTTCTATCATTTTAATTTGATGTGGTGTCATAATCCTCTATAAAAAGTAGGCCTTGTGCGAGGTGAGTTGTTTTTTTGAAGTAGTATTGCTAAGGTCATATATGCACTTATCACTAAATTATGTATAAGTATACGAATTGTTGATTCCAAAGAAAGTAATACAAATTAACCACGTAAAGTTTGGTATTAGTCAATGCTAAAGATTTTTAAGAATTTTAATTTCAAAATTTACTAATAATTTATAAAATTAATTAATTTAATTTTAATACTCGTTTAATAAAATAGGTTAAAATATAGTTTATTTAATAAAATTCTAGTGCAAATTATTGTTAGACTTATTTTTTAAAAGAAATATTTTTTTTTTATTCTCAAGAATTTTTAACACTTGTTTAGTTATGGAAAATATTTTTTATTTTCCTTTTCTAGTTTTATTTTCCTTTTTTAATTTTTTATATTTTCATTTTTCAAATTGAAAATTAGAAAATAAGAAAATATGTTAAGATTCGTTTTCATTTAAAGTTTTCTCTACTCCTCCATTTCCATTTTTATTTCTAAGATTTTTTTTTGTATTATATATATAAGTATTATTTTTCATAACTATTTATTTTAAAAGAGAGTGGAAAACATTATAAAATAGTTTTTCATAATATAGTGTAATTTCAAAAAATTTGAAAAATTATTTTTAAATTTTCCATTTAGAAAACTTTGATAACTAAACACCAAATTTCAATTTTCTATTTTCTTGGAATAATATTCTTGAAAACAGGCTTTATTTTCCACAACTAAATAAGATCTTAATATTCTCTTGTTCTAAATATTACTTTAGAAACTTGAAATTTGTAATAACCAAAATTTTTATAAATTTTAAAAAATCTTATTTTATAAAAAAATATATTTATTTGTTTATATTTTCATATTTAAATTTAAAAATGATATATATTTATATATATATATATATATATATATATATATATATATAAGGTAATGAAAATAGCTATTTATTCGGCAAAAAAAAAATAGCTATTTGAAATTTTGGTTTATTATAATATTTTATTTAAATATTGTTAATGAATAAAACATCATTTTTGTAATAATATAGATGTATATATGGCTTCTGTGACCAAGTGATGATTGAGCACATTGTTTACCACCAAATCATTTCCATTTCGTGCCATTTTACTTCATTAAATATTATATATAATATAATATTTAATATATTATATATAGAGAGAGAGAGAACCAGCCACTGTTGGATGACACTGCTAGCACCATCACCTTTCCCACCCTATGACGACCTCACCACTATCAATCCCGTCGAGAACCACCACCAAAGGATGACAGACGCACCATCTGAAGCTCCTTCAACACTTCATCGCCGACAATACTTCTCGCCGTGATTCCGACCATGATTTGGAGAAATCTTGGTACCTTTTGAAAATTTGTGACTCCATGAGCATTTTGACACCTACCTTGACTGGTGAGAACTTCAGATGCTACCGGAATCGAAGAGAAAAGTTTTGGCTCTTTGAACCTTTCCAAGTGTTTTCCAACAAAACTATGGAGAGTAAGTTGACATTGCCTGTAGTTTTGAACTCAACGGTTCACGATTTATCATTTGGTGTGAACCTCACTACCGCCACCTGCCACCGTCGGCGATTACGCATTACCGGCCGGTCACTGACAAGTGGATCCCACGCACCGTAATAACCGAAAGAACCAAAAGGCTGCATTTCGCACATGTTTCGCAATTCCAAAGCTAGTTTATTGAAATTCGATTCCGGTAAGCTCTGAATGCCTCTTCTATTGATTTAGTTTCAGTATTTTAAATGCCCGTTGTCTATCTTTGTATGTTTTCAGAGTTAGATTGATTGATGAATTTGCAATTATTGTAAATATCTATGAATTTGTTTTAAATGATTTTATGTTGTTGGCAATTTTTATTTAATTATATAGTTAGATTTAATTAAAATATTTTCATGGATATTATTATAAGCAAGTGATTATTATGATATATGAATTTTATATCATTAATAAATTTTTTTTTGTTACTAAATCTTGTATAGTTTAATGAATTTCTTTATATATATTATGAGTTTATATCATTATATGAGTTTTACATTGTGTTTAATCAAATATTGAAATGATCTAATTTATAAAGAATTGTAAGTTATGGAATGTCCTTTTATGTAAAAGAATGAGATTTTTTGAATTATTTATGTGCTTTCCTTCAATATGTATATATTTATAATGTTTTATGTAATTTAAATTAATGGAGATGAATATGAAAAATATTTTTGAAAGTAAAGTTAATTTTATAAGAGTTATATGCAAGTATGTATGTATAATGTATGATTTTAATATTTATTAACGATTAAATCGTTTATAAGTTAAACTAGTTATATTAAAAGAAATTACTTTAAGCAAGCTACTAAATATATTTTAAAAGAAAAGAATTTTAAGAAAAAGGAAAGTTTATAGTTATTTATATATAATTCTTTTAAAGCCTTTTAAATTCAATAATTACCTTTTCGGATAAAATTTCTTTTAAATAGTGTTTTATGATTAAAGGATATATATTAATAAATGTATAGTTTACAAGCTAAATTAGTTTATTAATAAGGAAGTTATTTATACAAGTAAATTACTAAAGGGATCCTTTTAAAGCAAGAATTTTATAAAAATGATACTTTTTAGATATGAATTATCTTTTAAGTAAAATTACTTTTCAAATGATACTTTTATAATTGTGATTATGTATGATTGGAGAATTGAGACAATTGGGTTGTTTGCCAAGTTTGGAGGCTCAGATGGGGCAATTGAGTTGCTTATACTATTTTTGATTGTTGTGAGTTTGAGAGCTGTTTAGAAGTGCTTAATTCTTCTTGTTAAATGGGGTAAATTACAGGGATGACTCTACCAAAATTTCAGCAGAATTTTAAGAATGGTTCAGGTTAAGTTCAAGTTGTCTGTATTTTGATATTCCTTATCTGTTATTTAGTTTAGGCATTTATGGTGTCTTCCTAGCCACTAGACAATCAACACTCCAAGGAGAGCTAGTTTAGATTCCATAAAATTTGTGAGTAGTGATACTTTCTAATATATTTTATCTGTCTCTCATGCATTTGCATCTACTGTATGTATATATATGTATATAATTATGCACTATGAATGCATAAAGACATCCTAACACTCCACTGTGAATGTTGCATTATGAATTATGTCACATATTACTTGTGGATGTTCGTATGAGATTAGAATGACATAAGATCATATAGGGTTCTGATTATGATGATTGGAATATGATGTTTGGTCGGGTTTGAGCTGGTCCACTGTGGCCTCGGTATAGATAAGAGAAACTGGGTTGCTTGGTTAGAGCTAGACTCATCTTGACACCGTAGTTTGGAAATAAGAGAGTCAAATGAGGGAGATCAGCTCCCTAAATTGAGATTTAGTGTAGTTCCTATCGACTAATTCCTATTTTTGGATGATTATGTGATTACTTGACTGTTTAATATATTGCATGTGCATTATTGTTATCCGAACGAATGTATGGCACTAGGATTATATATTGGATTGTATACATTGAGTTGAGACGCTTATCTTTGTTTCCTTATTTTTTTAGGTTGCAGGTTCAGTTGAAGAAATAATATTAAGTTGAGTTATTCCTAACTTTTTCCTCCGGCAATGAAGTTTATTATATTTTATTACATTCATTTATGTAATTAATTAAAAATTGACATGTATCCGCATTGTTATTTATGTTATCTGTAATTGCAGTATAGTATGGTTAAGTGATTATTTGTATGTATATGTTGAGTTTGGAGGATAGTTGAGCTTACTTATTCTGATTGATGCTATGTTCTGTTAAGCAGGAACTTGATGATGATGATATGATATAATAGATATTGTAACCCTGAGAGGCAAAGATTTGATGTTATGCATATGTTCTACTTAACAGATGGGTCCATAGTTTTTGATTTGTGACAGTTATAGCTGTCATATTGCATGTTTATTGTTTAGTGGTTAATCATGCTTATTACGGATTCTAAAAGTCTTATATTTTTTTCATTCTCTAATGTCAATTGCGTACTTTTAGATTTGAGTCGTGACAGAATTCCTTCAATACAAAATGGGTAGGGTATGAATATACCAAAACAAGCCCCATACCCGACTCGTTGCCATCCCTACTAATGATAGTAGTCTAAAATTTATAAAATAGGATATAAATAAATTATAAAATCCCCTAAGATTTAATCAAATACACACCTCCTTGAACTTGCGTTAATATATAATTTTTACATTTGTAAGTTTCAAACTCAAAATCAAATATTATATAGCCTTATATGATATAGAATAAGTTTAAAAATTAGATTAAAAAATTATATTAAAAAAAGTCAGTCAATGTATCAACTCAAAATCAGACCAAAATTCATTGTTAGCTTCATGTTAATGTTAAGCTTAAACTCAAACTAAACCTCACCTAAAAAAATACATTCAAGCTGAGCTTGAGTATACTTGACTAACCCAACTCAGGCCGTCAACAATTCTCCGTTTGTGGTGGCAATAGCAACAAATCACTTGCCAAGTTGCCAAGCACCTCACAAATCTAAACTAAAACACCCACCATATAAGTTCTCATCTACTATGAATCTCTGATAAAGGAACCTTTTTGTCCTATAAACATTCCATCTTCACCCTGAAAAGTCTTTTGTAACCATAAAACCAAATAGATTTTGCATCATTGGCACAAAACGAGGAAAAAATCCTGACATTTCCCACCAACGCAACGCAAAGGCATTTCCCATCATTGTACGAGAGAGAGAGAGAGAGAGCAGTCACCAGTTATGCAAGTGAAATGAAATAAGATTAGATGCTAACTAATTCCACAAATACAAAACCAAAATTAAAATACAGTAAAAGGAAAAAAAGAAAAGGCTCACTCATACAGCAACACACCATTCCACCACACCTCCTAAAAGCACAATGCCCAAACCAAAGCTTTCAAACACCCAGCTAAAAAAAGGTTCTCCCATATTGCACAAAACATAGTTTGCTCATTGAATGATGAAGCATGGACTCAATGGTCACTCAGGTAGATCAAATCCCTCTTCCATCTCCTAGGTTGGTTGTAAGACAAACCTCTGGCTATGAATATCGGTTCTCAGTTGTCAAGCTACCGCTACTACTCCCAGCCACATGGTTTGGTTCCCCTACTCTGGCTGCCAAAGCAAGAACTTCAGGTGACATCTCCCAGCTTCCGCTTTTTCTTCCCCAACTAGATCTTCTTGGATGTATTCCACCTCGGTCGCCTTCCTCCACTGCAGTCCTTATATCAGGAGATACTTCACCTAATTCACCGTCCTTTATGTTCAAGCGATCATTGTTTGCAAGTTGCCCTTCACCATGATCAGCCATAGCACCCATATCTCCCCATACTGTTTTCCTACCCATTTCTATGTCATCCACAGCTTTCCCCATATTAGGACTCATAAAGCCTCCACCAATTGGTCGAGTTGGTAATGCTGGTTCTCTTGGCACCTTTGCCCTGAAATTGTTCTTGGACAGAGGAATACTGGAGCAAAAGATCTCTTCAAAGTTTTCAACCATCCCTTTATTATAGGGGTTTGATCTCCTATCATATCGATATCTGAAATTCTCATAAGTAGTCTGAAAAAAAAAAGGTAAAATAAACATCAACTTGTATTAACATCTTACAACAAAGACTTGAATTTGGACATCAGAAGATTTTTCTAAAATAGGGTAGTGACACAAGGAAGATGTGTTTCTTACCTGATTTGTGCTAATGAGATACAAATGGAAGGCAGTAAGGCCACCAACAAACCACATTGATATGAAAGTGTAAACTATTAGAACAATGGAGGCAGGGGTTTTGATCATTGCTTTCCAAATGGATGTGTTCTCCAATCCCATGATCCTTCTAATGTAGACCCAGCAGAATGCAAAAACATATATACAAAGAAGGGTTGTTGAGAAGACAAACATGAAGAAGAATCGATAATTTCTCTGCACCATCAAGAATCTTGCCTTGAGACTGATATTCCACAAATTAACAGGAAAAGATATTCAAAAAGACCATCAAATTAACAACAAAAATTATTAATACCAGCATTTATGAAATATTAATTCCAGAAACATGTGACCAGCAACATGTATCTGATAATACATGAACAAATTCTTACATATATAATATATTAATATTTGATCCATATCATCTTAATATCTTATCAAAGTTTTCAAAACACCTATCCACAAAAAATCATTGGGTCATATCAGAGTTTGAGGTGAAATCAATCAGGATTGTGTACAGACTAGATATCACTCTATGTTGGAATAGAAAAAATGATTTCATGTAAAAAAGAAGAAAAGGAAAAAGGTCGTCAATCCAACACTACACCCAGAGGATGATAATATTTCGCTTGTTTCACTAAACATTGAGCATGGCCATAGTAACACAACTCTAAACAAAGGATACTTACCAACCCAATACATTGCCCAACCCAAGGGCAGTGATGGTCAAATCGTTCCACACAGTTATTGCATATTGAACAATGTGAACAGCGAGGAGGTCTGTAAAGCATGCAAGTATCACAATATTTAATCTTCACAGTTGCTCCATTAACTTCCACTTCCTTAATGCGTGGCAAACGTAACTGAGGAGTTTGGCCCGCACCAACATCCGTACTTCCATCAAAGCCTTCTGGTTCTGGAGGATGCGCATTGCGGGGAATTATGCCAGGATCTCTTCCAGAGGTTAGCAGGAGAAGAACTAAAACCTGAGACATCACATCCATTTGAGTTCAATATTAGAGGAATTCTATATGTTGCTAATAAAAGACACTGCTAACAATTTGTTGATACTTTCACTTCCGGGACAAGATAACTGTCTATAAAACAATCAAGCAAAGTTAGGCCAATAAATCCGCACCCACCCCTTTCCCCACAAAAATTAATGGCAATATGTTGTGCTGCACAAAAGCTTTACTACAATCCACACAACAACACACACAGGCGGCAAGCAGGTTGGGCCATTCTGAGTGTCACTTTTTTCAAGCACCTTCAGGTTTGGATTGCTTGAGTTACCACCAAGTCAAGTTTTGGGAATTCATTTTGGGTTATTCAAGTCAAGTTTGTAATTTTTAATATTGTTTAAGGGTCTTTTGTAATTTTTTCAATTTTGGCCTTTTTCTCAATTTTTTTTTTCAATTTTTTTTTTTAAAGTTAAATTATTCTAGATTACTAGTTTGACCCTGATAATTTTCAAGCAATTTCAAATTAGTGCAAGTTCTCATGGACTTTAACCCCTTTTTTCTTTATAGGTTTGGGTTAAGTTGGAAAATACCACCTCTGCACACATCAAATGTTGTACAGATGGTTTGACAAAGTCTGAAGGTGAATCAGGAAAACTAAAAAATGAAGGGAAAAAAGGGGCGCAAAATTCCTACAGCAAAATAAAGGCACCATGAACAAGGGTAGCATGCTTTTAGTTTCCATATCCAAAGCAAGCCTAGCCTATGTCCTAACTCCAGCACCACCCTAGCCTACATAAGTAAATAAACACACTGAAGGACGTGCTGAAGAATGGATTTACTATTAGAATCCCAAGAGGTTGAATCTGAAGAAGATTTTTGGCAGTACACCTATTGTGTATATATTTATGTATATATATATATATATGGATTATACATACACACATGTGTCTAATGAACAGAAAATACATAACACATAAGTAATTGCTTTATGTCATCCTTTTTTATTTTTTTGTGAGATTAGGCACTTGGCTGTAACACAAATATCAACAATTAAAGAAAGATATACTTGCAACAGGTATGGCCATTATCCATTGTCCACATCAACCTGAAGGAACTTTAACTACGAAAACAAGGGCAGCATGGTCAGAGGTGGCACTGATGACCCGCTATGGTTCACAAGAAAGTCCAGGTCCCATGTTTTCGATAGTAAAAGAAATCCTTGATAGGTTTAGAGAAGTGATGAACATCCCTCTGAAAGGTTCATCCATCTTCTAAAAAATAACACATCAAAAAAAATTGGAGCAATGACAAAAATCCCCTATGGAAAGTCTTGCAAACAATACTTATCCCCTTAGGCCTCCTTTAGATCACAAAAATCAGTTTCCACAATTTACCATGTTCGTCCCCCTAGTATACACAACTAGAGGTGTAATCTTCTGTCAATCCCATTTAACCTACCATAGCACCACTGACATACACCAAATTTAATTATGCATTAAATTTCTGTCGAGGAAATGCTTAAAGGTTCTCTCTGCAAATGCCCTCTACCCAGCCTCTAAGAACCCCCTTCCTCTACCCAGCCTCTAAGAACCCCCTTTCTGTTCCTACTTTTTCTTGAGCTGGATGCATAAGGCTGATTAAAGATGTAATTGGTTCTCATTTATTGAGCTTTAGCTGCTGGAGAAATACACCAATGTAACAATCACACTGTCTTAGGTCTATTATGGATTCCATCCCAGCATCAAGGAAGCTCCAGAATCTGGATAGTTCTTGATAAAAATCCATATAAACAGCTTTGCATTCAGAAACAGCGCATGCTTTAGCAACAGCCAAGCAAGCCTGTGGCAACAATCGAAAGAATTCGAGGAAACACTACACATTGAGTCTTGTTAGAAAATTTTGTCTGCCTCAGAGCTTACATGCTCAGGGGCCATATTACAATTGTCAATGACACACCACAATCTGCAAACGACTTTCCTATGTCCTTACCATCATTTCTGGGTAGGTAACATGCAGAAAAGTTGGGGGAATATTAGACATACCACAAAGTTACTAATTTTACGTATAGGAAAACTCACAATGCAATTTAAAGATCTAAAGACACATAAATTAATGTGTGAACTTGAGAAAGAGAGAGCTCACATATATGGTGAATACAACGGCAACAAACATTACTGATATTCCCAAATGATCAGAAAAATCGTCCATCAGTTTTCTGGCGACAAATATGCAAAAGACTGCAACAGGAGCAACTATCAGGAATATAGTCAATGCAAGCGATCTTACATCTGGTCCAAATACAAACCTCCCCTGAAGAAAAAATATCTGCAAAAGAACATATAAAACCATTAAGTTCCTTAAAAAAACATTGTAAAAGATATGCTGATTGTCACAACTAACATTAAGTTATGGCATGCCTTCAAGCCTCTACAGCATAGGCTCAATTGAAATCTCAAGTAAGCACCTTAATTGTTGAATTATACACTTAGGGCTTGTTTACTTCACCTTGGAATTAGAAGGGAATGAAAACAGATGTCTAAGTTAAGAGAATCCCATTCTGAGTTTATTTTTATAAGTAAATATAATTTGTTGGTTAGATTAAGAATTATGCTTAAAAATATATATCATTTCAATGCAAATTAGAGTTATTCAAACATAAAAATATGTATTAAAAAAAAGGATTGCTAATGAACCAAACCAAAAAGTGGAATTTCTATTCCAAGAATTGCATTCCATTCCTAATACCGGAGCAAATCAAACATAGTCTTAGGGAAAAGGGACAGATCACAATTATGTTGGTTTTCCATGTGGCAATCAACCATCACTAATTAATATCAGTTTGCAACTTTACTACTGTAATTATTACGAAATGTAAAACAGAGTTTACTAGTTCAGGCAGATTGAAGCTCACATAATATAAATCTCATTACTTGAATCAGTTCTCTAACCTCATTAAGCAATCCATTTTCCCCTCCTTTACTTCCCCCTTATTAAAAAAAATTATCTCAAAGTTCTGCCAAGTCTATAAGACCTCTTGAAAAAAAAAAATAAAAAAAATATAAAAATAGCATTCCTTGCAGTCTTGCCGTTTGAAAAGCAGTATCATATAAATAAACCCATTTCTATTGCAAATGGCACAAAAAACAAAACTGAGAAGTACAAATATAAACAAACACAAGAAAATAACTTCATTTCGGTCGCAAGAATTGTAGTTTAAAAAATGGCTAATCACCATAACACTAAACAATAATTCTTGAAATTTGAAATTTGAGCTCCCAACTTCACAAGCCAAACAGATTGAGGATAATAACATGCTTATCCTACTTGCTAGTTTAGAAAATATAGGAACAGCTACTCCACAAACTGTATATTAACTGGTACAACTACTTTATACTAAATCAAACAATCCATCATTTCACAAGCTATCTTTACCAATAACACGCAGTATCTGAATATAAAACTTCAATTGAATTCAATTAAGAAATCAAAAAAGTTTATACATTACAAGTTGTGAATGTATAATAGGAAGAGGACTTACATTACTCCCTTTCCAAGTTTGATAGACCCGTAAATCACCGGACCCGCCGCCAGCTGATCCCAGATCGGATCGCTGAGGTGGCGGAACTACATACATTTCTCAATATACAACAACAATCTCTTCTCCACTTCTCTCTCTCTCTCTATATATATATATATTAGCTTATTTAAGATCCCTTAAACCCCTAAAGAACCCAAAGAGGAGAGAAATTAGAGAGCTTGAAGAGCTCTCAGAGTTAATTTTTTAGGGTTTCATAAGATTTCCGGCGTGGTTGGATCGGTGGTGGTGGTGATAGGAGGTGGTTTTTTTTTTTTTTTTTTTTTTTTTTGGTTTAATTAACAGACTGAGAGAGAGAGTGAAAATGGATTGGGTGTATCTGGCTTTACAGGAAAGGAGAAGGGGTGAGGTGGCGAGATGTGATTGGAAAAAGTCGGGTGGGGATGGACCGGCTGAGGTGGGTGTGGACCGGGTTTGGTTGGTTTTTAACCCAACACAAAGACAGAAAAATGTGATTTTTGTGTATCTTTAATCCAATTTATTTTACTTATTATTATTTGATTGATTAATGGTTTGGTTTCACTGTAAGTACGCGACACCCCAATCCTGACATGTCTGTTTTTCTTTTCTTATTATTAAATAAAAATAACATAGCCCATCTCTTTAATATTTTTATTTTTATCTTCGTCTACTAGTAAATTTTCTTTTAATGATCTAACTAATACGTATATATTATAATTTTAAAACATAAAACTTTTTAAAGAGAATTGAATATGAATTCATTGTATAAATCATACATGCAATTATCAGGATATTTTTAATTAAAGTAGTTTTAACACCACAAAAAAAAATTTGGATTAGCGACTGTCAAAACTAGTCGCTATTTAAGTATATTTAATCGCTAAATTAATTTAATAATTAATTAGTTATTACAATACGTAATCGCTATTTATTTAGTCGTTAATTTTTTTTAGTGAGTAAATAATCGTAAATGAGCGATCAAGTAATATTAATTGCTAATAAATGACAAAAAAATTTAGTCGCCAAAAATAAAATTCAATCACAAAATGTTAGAAACCATGCAGTTGCTATGGCCATTACTTTTTTAGCCACTAAAGATAGCTACTAGATTATGTAGTAGTTAAATTTAATCGCTATTTTCGTGAAAATTAATTTTTTTTAATAATTATATAAATGAAAATATATTAAAAATTAAAATTGCTGGGCAAAAAATTTAAAATTAAAATTTTAAATATATTTAATAAATAAATTCAATAATATATATATATATATATATATATATATATATACTCATACTATTTAATAAACTAATAATTGTATATGTATACAAAAATATTAAAAGTTCAAGTTCATGGTTGATGGATAGGTGACTCATCGTCTAAACTGTCTTCAACTGGATCAGGATGAGACGGGTTGACAACTGAATGCTTATCTGTGGGATCAGAAACAGGCACAATCGATGGATGGCGCAAATTATCAATAACTAATTTTCAAACATGTTACAGTCTCGCGTTGAATGAAGATAAGAAGTTGGTGTATTATGATTGAAACTCTCTCCGAATCTCCTCTTGAATTATTTCCTGAATGTTGTTGCAATAACTTGAATTTTTATTTATTTTAGAAAAATTTTATTTTTGTACGGATATATAATTATTTAATTGCATTTGTTATACTTGCATTTAATGGAAAATTGAATTATTATCATTATTTTAAAAATATATTATTTAATTATATTTTAATTATATTTATATTTTAAGTAATGAAAAATTTTGTATATCGATATTCATGGAATTAAAATATTTTATGAAATTAATAAGTTATGTTTTGATTTATTATAAGATTATATTCAAAAATTTAAGAATATGGAAATATTATATTAGTTATTAGAATTATAGAAATTTTTTTTTATATATAATGTTGAAAATATTATTATTTATTATTTTGAGATAAGGTATTTATTAAATCAATTATAAATTTGAAGTTTAAAATTTTAAATAATTGTTAATT
>CATKHJ010720987.1:0-15245 GCA_949750685.1 Vernicia montana
AAAAAATGAAAAAGATAAGAATAAAGAAAAAATTGTAAAAAAATAAATTAAGAAAAAAATGAGAAAAAAAAAGATGGAGAATAAAGAAGATAAGAGAATGAAAGAAATAAAAAATGAAAAGAGAGAGAGAAAGAAAAAAAAGAATGATGGGAGTTAGGAAGAAAGAGGTTTTTATAAAGATTTAGATTTAGTCACAGACAAGAATTCGTAGTTAATCGGGCGAATTTTTATTTTTTTTGAAATTAACGACTGAAAATTTCGTTGCTAATCTGTTGAATGAGCGGGAAAATAAAAAATTTGGGTGGAAATTTTTTTTTTTTTGAGTTTAGTGACGAAAAATTTTGTCCCTAAATATAAAATAAGCGGGAAAATGAAAATTTTTGGGTGAATTTTTTTTTTTTTAGTTTAGCGACGGATAATTCTGTGGCTATATATAAAATAAGCAGAAAAATAAAAAAAATTAGGTGGGAAACTAAAATTCAATAATTTAGCTCATAAATCTGTGAGTCACTAAAATTAGCGACTAGCAGATTTAGTAGCGAAATTATTGACGAGCGAGTATACAGTTCTTCGCGTCAAATTACAGTCGTTGTTTTGCGACTACTTAACTTGTAGTCGCTAAATAGTGACTATTTAGCTACTACTCGTAGTAGTTAAATTCGGCGCCATTTTTTTGGTGCGCTTTATAGTGATTAAGTAGTCGCTAACATACAACATTTTACCTATCTCATTCTATTAATCCCCACGTAGTCTCTAATTAGTCGTTAATTAGCTACTAAATTGGTGTAGTCACTAATCTGGCAGTTTCTAGTAGTACATGTTACATAAATATGAAGTAGAAAAATTGAGAGAATAATTGAAAGAATAGTATTTCTGTATATTTGTATACAATAGGTTACAACCTATTTATAATATAACTAAGAATACAATAAAGGAAATAAGATTTGTGACCTTAATTAGAAATCAACCTATAAAGAAAAATATATTACTTATAAAGGAAAATATATTTATAACTAATTAGGAATATGAGCTAATAATGCTAATTATGCTAATAATATATAAATTTTTTAGGATTCTACTTATAATTATTAGAAAATAGGGATTATTTATTATTATTAATGTGTGTATTTACAATACAATAACTACAATATTATATACAGAATTACTAAACTAAATAAGGCAAGTAGAAGTACACTTCCTAAACAGAAAATACAAGACTTCCTAAATACATAGTATAATACTTAAAATCCTCACCCCCTGAAACTCAAGGTGGTACAGTAGAAACCAACTTGAGTTTGACAAGGAGATCTTGAAATCTTTTTGGGAGATGAGCTTTCGTGAAAATGTCGGCAGTTTGATTAGCTGATGAAACATAATGAAGTTAAAAAGTGCCATGAAATAAGTGTTGTCGAACAAAATAACAATCATTTTATATATGTTTAGTGCGCTCATGAAACACATCATTATGCGCAATTTGAATGGCACTATGATTATCACAATGAAGAATGGTTGGTGAAGAATGCTCAATCCTCATATCAGCGAGTAACCATCAAAACTAAAGAAGTTCAGAAATGGCATCAGTAAGAGCACGATATTCAGATTTAGTGCTTGAACGAGAAGTTACAATTTGTTTCTTATTGCGCCAAGAAATAAGAGAGTCGCCCCAAAAAAAAAATAATCTGTAGTGGAGCGACGATAAGTAGGATTACTAGCCCAATCAGCATCAGAATACCTAAAAAGAACAAGAGATGAAGTGAGGAAAAATGAAGCCCGTGAAGGAGAGTTCCTTTGATATATTGAAGAATGCATAAAACTACATAAAAATGAGTTGTTCGAGGAGCAAACATAAACTGATAACAATATGAACAACATAGGCAATTTCTGGTCAAGTGATTATGAGATAAGCTAAACATCCAACCGATTGTCTATAACGAGTAGGATTTGAAAGAGGAGTACCAGTACCAAAGCGTGAACCAAGCAATCACCGATGAGAGCTAGTCGGGATGAGCAGATCTGGCAAAGACTTCGCCACAGAAGAGCAGAGAGACAACCACAGTTGAATTGAACAAAGCGCAATTCCAAGGTGTGCATGCAATTATATATATATATATATATATATATATATATTTTGGAACAAAGACTGAACAAGGTACATAAAGTTAGAGAATGACTTTAATACCATGTGAGAAATCTCGAATCTAGCCCAAAAACCTAAGTTATTGGATGATGAGATTCAGACATTATATTAAACTTTAATACCATTTATTATATTTCTATGTGATTTCTTTTAACTCTAATATTGTTAGAGTATTGGCATACCAAAGCATAACCTAATGGTAAGTGAAAAATTATTACTTACACCAAGTGTATATACCAATCCAATGAGATAAGAAAATATAGAGTAAAAAATAGTATCAGTATTTTTTCATTAGTTTAGTGTATGAGATAACTTTATACATTCAGTGTAGACAAAAATTTTTCATGGTATGCATATACGACCTGGGCAATAGATCTAGGTTCGATTCCCTCTCCCCCTGCTAAATATATATATATATATATATATATATATATATATATATATATATATTGTTAGAGTCTTGTATTTTCTATTTAGGAAGTGTACTTCTACTTACCTTATTTAGTCTAATATTTTTATATATAATATTGTAGTTCTTGTATTGTAAATACACATAATAATAATAATAATAATAATAATAAATCTCTTTTTTCTCACATGTTATCAGAGTCGATTTTGTACTCCAATTTTTCTGTACTCTTTTGTATTTTGTCACTCCTGCAGCCGTATGTTAGTAGGGTTTAGCACATATGCGAATTTGAATCTATTCGGCCCTCAGTCTGTTTGTGCCACGTGCGTTCTAGTCAAGAACTTAGCACGTGTTAAGAGGAGATGTTAGAGTTAAAAGATCTCATATACAAATATAACAAATGATATTAATGCTTAATATAATATTTGGACCTTATCATCCAATAATTTAGGCTTTTAGGTTGGATTCGAAGTTTTTCACATTATATATGATGTATACTTTTAATATAAAAATATATTAATTAAAATATTTATTTGATTGTTTTTATGGTTTTTAGTTAGATTGTAACTCGCTATATTAATGCGTATATAGGGGTGTTTATGGTTCGGTTTGGTCTGTTGAGAGTAAATATTTCTAACCAAATCAATAAAATCAATTTTTAAATACTTCAACTCTTAACCAAACCAAGTAATACTAAAAAATATCCAAATCAAAACTATTTGGATAGTTGGTTTGATCGATTTCACAAAAGTAAAAATAAATAAAATAAAAAATTGAAGAGATCATAGAAATTTAACAAATATTAAAATAAAATTATAACAATCAACCTAATCAATACTATATAAAAAAAAAAAACAAATTTCAAGTTGTGTACTCGAAATTATATAGCATAATAATTATAAATTAGAATGAAATATTCCCCAAAAAATTAGTAGGATCAAAATAACAGCATAAAAATCCTCTAAAATATAAAAATTTAGTAGATATTTTTAACTTCTAAAAAATTTTAAAAATAATTTTCATATTAGTGAAGTACATATTTAAAAAATACATAATTTTATTATATTATTGGTTTGTTTTATTTTAAATGGATTCTTATTTTCTTAAATTAAAACTAAACAAAAAATTCGGTTTATAAAAATTTTAAAATCGTAACCAACCATGAAACAATTTAAATTATAATTTTTAATTTTTATTAAATTAAATCAATTCAATTTGATTAATTTTTGTGCAGTCATAGTATATATATATAATGTTAAAAAAAAAAAAATTGCAAAACAGATAAGTCAAAATATATAATAGTTTCGAGTTCAACTATAAAGCTTGTCACAGCTCCTATGATGAGTTATGATGAATTCTATACTTAACTTCATGCACAATGCTGATTAAAATTATTTTAACTTATTATAAAGTGTGTTTGATACTAATTAAGTTAGAAACTTTTAATAAACTGCTTTTAGATTGTATAGGGTCCAATAAATTATGATTTTTAAAAAATTATGATTTTTTAAAAAAATTTTAAATCATAATTTATTAAAAGTAATTAAAAAAATTTTAAATATAAAAAATAATTAAAAATGTAATTCTTAAAAGAAGGTTAAATCTCATGAAATAATTGAACTTTTATTTGGATACACTCTACAGAGGCTTTATGAATCGGCCCATAAGATTGAAAGCAGTAAGTTACTTTTGTATGGTCTGCTTGCTGTAGAAGCCCAAATATTTGATCATAAAAACCATATTTACGAGTATGTATTAAAATTCAAATCCCAACATTGATAAATTTTTCTCAATGTTTGAAAAAATCATTATATCATATAAAATATAAATTGATTAGTTCAATTGGTATATCTAAGTTTAGGTAAAATAATAGATTAATTAAGTTTTATTTCGCTATAAATTTTATAAAATATTAAAAAAAAATCTAGTCAAATTTATAGATAATCAAAATTGCTTAAACAAGGTAATTAACCTTAAATTTGTGTTTTGGCAAGAAAAAAAAAATCTTAAATTTGTGTTAATTTATTTTCTTTAATTAATAAATGGACTCGATTACACATTAAAATATAGTTTAATAATAAGTACACATATAATCTGAATAATATATTCAGGTTGGATTCTGGATCCTAAAAAAAAAATTAACCAATTAAACTTTTTAAAGAGTTGAATTTGAGTCAGCTATGACAAATAAATCTTCAACACATGGCGTATGCATGGTAACACATCAATGGATGCAATATTGAGTGAAGAAGAGGGAATCCATGTGAGGGGCTCTGAGTTTAGCCATTTTCATGTGAATTTCTTTCACTCTTTCAATTCCCAATTCCCATATATGGCCTGTGATACACTTCAATTACCTTAATTTTTCTCCACCCTTATAAATATCTTTGCTTTGCATCTCTCTTCATCAACTAAAAGCAATGAAAAATTCAATCTATATTTTAGCATTATTTCTAGCTGCTCTTCTCTTTCCATCTTCTTCTACCTTTGCTAGACACAATCAATGGCCACAGTCACGTACGTTTATGCCAACAACTTTCTAATATTTCATTTTACTTTATTTTTTTTCATTTATATTTTCCGAAAACAAAAATTTGTATTTTTGAATTTCTTAAGTTATACCATTTTGTCCATCTTTTTATTTTTTTTAATCAATTTCTTGTGATTAGAGTTACTCTAATTGAATTTTACACATGATAATTGAATTTGTAACTTTAATGTCAGTTATTATAATTAGCTTTAATTTTGTTTCTGTAAAGTTAATATTACTATAATTTAATAGAATTTCATCAATTTTTTTAATACGATATTAATTGGTAAAATTTTTTCCATATAAATTAAAATTGGGCTATTTTTTACCAATGCATAACAAAATTTAGTTAATATCTATATAAAAATCCGGTCATAATAATATTTTTTAAAAATAAAATCAAAAGTCAATGTATTTTGATAATTCAAATTGAAATTATATACTATTAATGATGGTTTGAATGACCAAAAATCCAAAGAAAAAATATGTCAAGAAAATCTCAAGAATTAGTTTGGTTAGTCAAAGAGTTCGATCATTGGTTAAAATTTAATTCTTAAAATTAGCATATAAAAAATAATTCTTGAATGTAAAAACTAAGTATGAAGAGTGCGATTTAAAACTTGTTGAAGATTTAGTATCAATTGACACATAAACTGATTCAAAAATACTAAATTAATTAACTAGCACCCTCTTATAATATATAATATATTTATATATTTAAAATTCAATAAATATACAATAAATTTTTGATACATTCTAAATTAAAAAAAAAAAAAAAAAAGAAGAGGGTCGAAATGATAAAATTTAATGTTTATAAAACAAACATTTAATCTCAAGATTGAATGTAAATATCAGTACAATTGTACCAACCATATCTAAAGTACATGCAATATTTAATGATATTGATCAATATAAATTAATTAATAGTGTCATGATCAGGTAATATTGAGCAGGAAGATCCTGCATGGCCAAGTACAAGAGGAAGCACCATGGTGGCACCAACTTCTAGTAGAGATGAAATAATGAAGCAAAGAAAGGCACATCCACTACAAATTGTTGGCTCAAGATTGCCTCATTGCTCTCATGCTTGTGGGTCTTGTTCCCCTTGTAAATTAGTAATAGTTAGCTCACAATGTGCCTCAGCAGAGACATGCCCTATTTCATATAGATGTATGTGTAATAACAAGTTTTACTCTGTTCCATGAACAATTAAGGTTGAGTTTGGTATTGCCATAGAGTATTCTATTTTTGAAAATTTGAATTTTATTTTATCCGTTTTTGTTTTTTTTTTCTACCTGCTTTTGAAAAAAAATGATTTACCATATTTATTCTAAAAATTTGATACCAAAAAATAATTAAAAAATAAAATAAAATAAAAAACCATAAGCAAATGGAAAAAGTAATACCAAACAGATCTAAATAGACCCTATAGAATTTATTATATTATAATGAAATTTAGGGAGTATTTGATAATCTAATTTATTACTTAATTTAATATTTTCAGCACTTATTAATTTTAAAATTGTTTGATAATATAAAATAATCTCAACTTAAAATTTTCAATTAAGTCAAAACCACTTAAAATGGTAAGTTAAAATATTTAATTTAAAATTTCTACTGAATACATTAAGTAATTAAATTTTTAAATAATTTACATTTTAAAAATTATATCACTTATATTGTTCAGTACTTAAAATTTAGTATTTAAATTTTTAATTTTACTAAAAACCACCTTAGTTGCACTTTTATTTCGGTGATCTCAATTTGATTCCTGTAAAATTAATTAGTTTTGAAGATAAAAAAATTATCTACATTAAATGATGGTGCTCTTCCTCTTTTCCATCCATATCTCATCATAATAGCTTGTTTAATAATTAATTTAACATTTCATGGTTGACACACTCAAATACTAAATCTCTTGATTTGGCGAAAAAAAAAAAAAAAAACTAAATCTCTTGATTGTGTTAAATAAATAAATAAATCTCTTAGTATTTTCATAAAATCTTTGAAATATCTTTTTTGCCCCTTCTTAATAGTTAATGAAATTTGATGCGAGTGGGAACTAAATTTTGAGGAATTTTCTAATATAGTCACTAAAGAAATTTTTTTTTACGAATACCTAAAAGTTTAGTAAAAAAAAAAATTTAAGTATTTATCTATTAGAAATTATTTTTTAGTAATCACATTAAAAAAAATAACCAAAATTTAATGATTTGTGAAATCATTTATCCGTAGAATGAAAATGATAGTTGAAAATTTTATCCCAATCCAACTCATTGTCATTCTTATTAAATCTACCAATGAACTGTTTTTATTTCAGTAATACACGAGTCGTTTCCAATGTTTTTAAACTCGGTCCGATTTTAAAATAGGTGAAGGTAGAGAGTTACGGATCAAAGGTTTAACTGGAGTCGAACCAAAATTTTAAATAATATCATATATTTATTATTTATATGTTAAAAAAATATAATATACATATAATTACAATTAATGAATATTTTTTAGAAGAAATATGAATTTGATACTGTTACTTAGAAGAAATTATGGTAAATTAACTTATTAAATGACTATTTTGAGATCCAAATTCAGGCGGGTTTCACTACTCAGTAGTGGGAGGTCTACTCAGATTTGTGTTTTCCTATGTAAGAAATATAAATTTAAAAATTCATGTGCTCAAAATTGTGAATGAGTGAATGATAATTTGAAATTTAAAATAAGCTCTATAATAAGATAAGTGAGGGAAAAAAGTGAGTTATCTCATATTAAAAAAATGCAAAATTAAAATGAGGTATATATACAAAGGCTCCTCCTTTCAATGCAAATCTACGGTATTGAGTTTAGGTTCAACACGTGACCTGCGTATATGAATGTCAGACTGAAATAGGCATGCTTGCGTTAACTTGGGTTTTGTAATTTTTTTTATTTAATCCAATCATAAATTTTTTTTTCAATTTAGTCCAATTTTTTTTTAATCCAAAAAAAAAAATGGCAAAAAAAAAATTTCCACCCGGAAAATCCAATCCGGGTTGACTGGGCCACCAGTTACTTGATCGGACTGCCCGATTTTTTCCAATTTTCTCCTTGTCCGAGTTTAAGATTAGAACCAAACCGGTTTTACAATTAATTTTTAATTTTTTTGTTAAACCAGCTGAGCCAAACTAGTTCTGACAACCATAGTCATTTCCAAAGTTATGAAATCTTGAATTCAAACCCCTTGTATGAGCCAAATTTATATAATATTAAAAAAAATTCATATTAAACATGTGTCACAATATGAGTAGGTGATCTTTTTGGGTCATGTTAGGCTGTTAGCTTTCATCAACGGTGACCAGACCAGGCTAAGAACGCTGGAAAGAGTAAGAAAAGGGGTGGGGAACGAGGGAAGGTTAGGGGGATGGTTCCCTCCCCTTAACAAATGCCTAGAAACTACTTCGCCAACGGTTTTGCCTTACTTTTGTCTCATGAGAGATATCAAGTAAGTTCCTATCAAAATATAGGAAAATCCATTCTAATATCCTTTTAATTTATTGTGTTTTCTCTCTAAAATTTTATTTTTTCACTTTGAGCCCTTAAATTTTTAATTTTTTTATATTGAGGACATTTTTAATAGTAAAAGTAAAATTGATGATAAATTATGTAGTATCAATTTAAAAAATTAAAATATTAATATTAATTTTTTGTTATGAAAATTATTGAAACTATATAAAAAAAATACTCATTTTTGCATTCATAAACTTTTCAAATTTTATATATTAAACTATCGAACTTTTTAAAAGTAGTGTAATATATTTTAATAATCCATATATTTTCGTTATATAAAATTTCATCAATTTTATTTTCACTATGCAAAAAGTTCCGAATTCTCATTTATATATACGTTTTCATGATAACTTGATTGATTCATGAAATAGAATATGATAGAGCCACAAATGACAACGTGAATGAAATAGTTATTATACAACTATATATATATGTGTGTGAAATAATTATTTTTTTTTTGAAATAATGTGTGAAATAATTAATATTACTTATTGTATGGGGAATTTATATTTCACAAATTTAAGTAAAAAATTGAAATTATAAAAATTATTTTATATTTAAAATTAAATTAAAAATAAAAATCATTATTTAATATGAAATCATTATTCTATTCTTTTTATTATTATTATTCAATGGAAGGTTAACTGAATCGAATTTATTCTCATTTTATTATATATTTATTTCATAAATCAAATAAGAATTCAGTCCAATATTATCATTTTAAAAGAACATAAAAATGTGCCTTTTTTACTTGGGAAGATTAATTGACAACGTCTTTTTCATCTATGATCTATTCATCATTAATGTACATAACTATAACATAATTACTATATATTATAAGTACTTAAGTCTTCACAAGTCCCACTTATTAGTTAAAGAAGTATTGTACATTGTATAGAGTGACAGAGAATGCAAGAAGTCATGTTGAAAAAAATGAAAACACATGGGAATTTCTCTCTTCTCCTGATCTTCTTCAATTCTTTGTCAACATCAAATTAACATCCGTAGCCAGTTATTTATTATTATTATTTTTTTTTCTGAAAGAAAGATTGAAACTAGTATTAATGGGCTGAAAGCCCTTTCTTCCGCAGCCAGTTAATTAAGGCTGCACAATAAAAGCTAATTAATTTGCCGTGTAATTATACACTGCGAAGCACATGAATTTCAGGTAAAAAAAAAAAAAGAAGTACAAGACAAGGAAATTTTTTACCTCATTTGACCCACATAGATTTAAATTATTTCGGATTTCATGAAAATTAAAATGGCTTTGGGTAGCTATGTTTTGAAACCCAATTCGATTTTTAAATTAGTAAAGGTAGAAGATCACAGGTTAAAAATTCAACCGAAGTTGAGATGAAATTAAATCGGGGTCAAATCGGAATGAATAACGCACATTACATGTTTTGAATGAACGTTACAATCAATTGAATTTAAAGAATTTTCAGATAAATAGCAAAGTAATATTCGCTATACTATACAGCAGAGTAACGTTCGTTATGGAAGGTACCGAGTTTATAGGTGATTTGGACCGGTCTAAGGACCAGTTATCAATTTTCCTCGTTGAACCGGTTGGGCCGGTCTAGGTTTCAAAACATAGTTGGGTAGGATTGATGGATCGAGTCAAAATTTATCATTTCTAATTTTAATTTAGTAACTACTAAAATCTATGTTTTGAAACTCGGCTCGGCCTTCGGATCGATGAAGACAGAGGGTCATAAGTCAAAGTTCAACCGGGGTCAAACTATAATAAGTATTACATGTTACATGTTTTGAACAAATGTTACAATTAATTGAATTCTAAGAATTTTCAGACAAAGAGTAAAGTAACTTTCGTTAGACAACAAAGTAACGTTAGTTATAAATTGTGAATGCTTGTTACAGAAGATACTGAGTTTATAAGTGACCTGAACCGATTTGATGGCCAATTTTTAATTTTTCTGATTAAACCTATCGGATCGATCTGAATTTCAAAACATAAACTGAAATTATTCACAATGCTATTTGTACGTTTAATTCTAATCCAATTAATACAAAAAATATGTATACATATATATAAGCAGTGGCCCCATGGAAATCTGGTAGAACAAATGGACGACAAAAGTAAGAGAAATAAATTAGAAATACGGAATTTACGTGGTTTGACATAGGCCTACGTACACGGGCGAGAAAGGAGTAAAATTCATTAATTAAAATGAAGAGTACAAATTAAATAGAGAATAATACTCAAGCCCTTGAACCCAAATACACCCAATAAATTCACCTCTCTAAATGTACCAACAAAATAATGAAGGAATTATAAAATATTATTTTATTGAACCTAAATGAGAGACTAAAGTTTATAAAAGACCTCTTAAGAATTTTGCCAAAGAATCACTCACTTTTACTCATGCACACACTCACTCTTTCTAAATTGATTTTTGATGCCTTTGCCAATAACGTATTGCACCTATTTATAGTGCACGTCAAGTACCAATAAGTGGACATGAATTCTCCACATTTATGTCCTTAAAAGCTCCACAACTTTGTCCATCTGGCAAAGGAATATCTTGGCTATAAATCACTTAAGTAGATGAAGAGATATTTCTAGATAATAATGTGTAACATGTGAATGATAAGAAAAAATGGACTTAGGCCATTGGGCTAAATTTAAGACAACTTTACAAATCTCCACCTTGACTTGAATTTTCTTACTCAATGCACAAAATAGTGAATTATATTCCACATTCTACATTTAAGCCTATAAGGGCAATTCAAGTATGAGATATACTAATTAAGTCCAAGAAATACTTGAACTTGTTGATTGGGAGAGACTTTGTCAATATATCAGCCGAATTATTTGCAATACCAATTTTCTTAACAGAAATGTTACCCTAAGAGATAATAACATGAACAAGATGATACTTCACATCAATGTGCTTCGTCCTCTCATGAAACATCTAATTTTTTGTCAAGTGAATAGCACTCTGACTATCACTATCACATCCCACTTTTGGGATATGACGATCCTAGGACATGGATAGTCATAAAGGTACCAACCACCCGTAAAACCCATATATGTTATCAAATCCAATATGGTATCATGCTCAACCATCAATAATTACTTATAATCATTGCCCAAGATCAGAACCTGCTTAACATCTATTCTCTTTATGCTATGATTCCATTTAAATAATTCATAACAATTATCATTCTCATTTATCAATTAACTTGTACATATTCATTATCATCATATTGAGATCTATTATTATAAGTCATCCATCGTCTTTAGACAACATTCATTCATAACATTACATTTCTTTTACGCAATTTAGGATAAATATCATTTATATCCTATCAATACAAAACATATATCATTTAAATAACTTTTGTCTTCCAATGAGTACGGAGCAACTAACGAGTTAAGCATCCAAATTTGAATATATACACATACCATTAAAGTATAACCCTTTACATCTTTGTACATAACAAAGTAAGTTTACTTGGTTACACTGATCTAAAGTGAAGAAGAATACTAGAGAATCTCCTTGCTATTTTACTGTCTTCCTGTAAAAATTAAGGGAAAGGGGTGAGTATAAAACCCAGTGAGTAAAAAATATGCTGCCATAAAATGTGTGATTTGGTATTCAATGATAGTTACAAAAACGTTTAGGGTTCATACTTGTATTTGGATCAAATGAAAACAACAGATTCATAACATGAATTATTAAGTAAGTGAAACAAGGATCGTATGAGCATGTCAAGCAATAGACATGTGGATTTCAAAGACAGAAACGTATGAATATATATAGTAATCAATATATAATTATGTGAGATAAAGAGTGACCAATAAACATATTACATTAAGAGCATGAATCCTCATATATAGTTTAGCATAAATTATAATAATTTACTATGAATAAATTCACATATCTCATATAATGTAGTACTGCGGAACCCATAGATTTCATATTACATATTAAGGCACAAGGTTAGCTAGTCGTTGTGGCTAGGGCATTCAAATACCTCTTAGCAATGTTCAAATCACTATGCATAGAGTTCGATGATTCCCTCACCGAAGAAAGGAAATTTCTGCTATCTATAGGTTGGATTTCAAACACATAGAACAAATTTCTTGAAGGAAGTTAATGAGGGTTTATAGTTCACAATAACAAGTTTTTCAATTTCTCATATCAATATTAAAATGACAAATGATCCCAATTAAAACATATCGATTAGCAATAGTTATGAAGAAATTGAATGGACAAATGGAATAGAACTCCAATAAATATATATCAAGTTTCAATAGCAAATGAGACATCCCATTGAACAAATGGAAGAAGACTTCAATAAACAAATCAATGAGCAAATAGAGAAATATCAATTGATAGATGAATTTACAATTACTTGGATTTTTATCAAATGAATATTTTATACTTTAGGTGGTTGGCAAATAAATTATGTTCAATAATTCAAAACACAATAAATAACAATATATTTTTCACTCACCTCCATTAAGCACATCTCTTTATATAAGTCAATATATTGATCCTCATTTCTTGATTTTCTTATGCCTTTTCATTCCATCTACACATTGACCATTAATCCTTTTGCCTTACCAAATCCTACACATAAAATTCTGATTCAATTTATCAACTAATTAATTCAATCTCTATTGGTTATATTATAATCTAATCTTAAAATTCATTATAAGAATTTAACAATATCTGTCAACTAACTCCTACATATATTTCCTAAAATTCTACCGAAAATTCGACAGTATCTCTCCTAAAATTGGACTAATCCCCCTGAAAAATCAACAAGTATCGCAACATAATTAAACAATAAACACCCAGTGGTCCAACCCGGACCTTTGACACAGTAATCCCATCCTCCATTAGTCCACAAGTAAATTTTGCATTTTAAGGTCTATATTAAAATTTATTATTCATTTTTAATTCATATCGTTATTATTTTACTTCATATATTTATATTTCATAATAAAAATCATTAACGTTCTTTATAAACATATTCCATTTTAATATTCTCTTAAAAGCAACATAAAATTAATATAAAATTATATACTCATAATATGTAAAGAAATTCATTATTTATATAATTTCATATATTATATTAAGTACTTGTTTATAATAATATTCATAAAAATGATATTTCGAAAATAATTAAAATTTCAGGTCATTACACAAATATTTAATATAATATATGAAATTATATAATAAAGAATTTCTTTACATATTATGACTATATAATTTTATATGGATTTTACATTGCTATTAAGCGAATATTAAAATAAAATATTTTTATAAAGAACGTTAATGATTTTTATTATGAAACATAAATATATGAAGTAAAATAATAACGATATGAATTAAAAATGAATAATAAATTTTGATCTAGATCTTAAAATGCAAAATTGACTTGTGGACTAATGGAGGATGGGATTACTGTGTCAAGGGTCCAAGTTGGACCACTATGTGTTTGTTGTTTAATTGTATTGCGATACTTGTTGATTTTTTAGGGGGATTAGTCCAATTTTAAAGGAGATACTGCCGAATTTTCGGTAGAATTTTAGGAATTATATGTAGGATTTAATTGACAGATACTGTTAAATTCTCATAATGAATTTTAAGATTAAATTATAAGATAGCCAATAGAGATTGAATTAAGTAGTTGATAAATTGAATCGGAATTTTATGTATAGGATTTGGTGAGGCAAAAGGATTAATGGTCTATGTGTAGATGAAATGAAAATGCATAAGAAAATTAAGAAATGAGGATCAAATATTGGATTATATAAAGAGATGTGCTTAATGGAGGCAAGTGAAAAATATACTGTTATTTATTATATTTTGAATTTTTGAATATAGTTCTTTGTAAACCACCCAAATTATGAATTATTCATTATACATTGAATTGAGAATTCACTTGTCAATTGATAATTCTTTTATTTGTCACATATAAATTCCATATGAATTCACCCATATCCTACATGATGTGATTATTGAAGTTCCTCTGATTTGTTGATTTTATATATGTTCATTGAATTCTAGTTATTATGTTCGTTGAAATTTCTATTCGTATACATTGAGTTCCATACGTTGAGTTATCATCTTTGTAATAAAGAAAAAATAAAGGAAAATTCAATTTGAGTGCATGGAGCAGCGATTTTGCTTAGGGCTAAGCACGGTTCGGGGGAATCCGGAAATTTGAAAATCTCCAGGACCGAACCGAACTTCGGAGATTTTTAAAATGAAATTTTCAGAACCGAACCGTAAGGAAAAATCTCCGTACCAAACCGTCCCGATTTTTCGGGACGGAGATTCAGGTCTAATGGGACGGTTCGGAACGGAACGGGACAAAACGAAAATTCGAAAATTTTTTATTTTTAAATAATTAAAATTTAAATTTTACTTATACATTATTCAATTTCATTAAATGTGTTATTAATTCAATATCAAAGTATATATATATATATATATATATTGCAACTTTAATTTGAAAATGAAATTTTATAATTAATAAAAATTAAATTTTACTTATACATTATTGAATTTCTTTAAATGTGTTGCTAATTCAATATCAATGTGTGTGTATATATATATATAAACACACATTTTGATATTGAGTTAACA
>CATKHJ010721114.1:0-16397 GCA_949750685.1 Vernicia montana
AAGAATTAGAATCAAGATAAGGACATATAATCGAGGCACATTAGGTTTGACATAAACCATTACCCTAGCTGAGATTGGGATCTATAATGAAGGGATTCAAGTGCATGATAATTTATGATCGATGGTCCATGTGATGTTTAAAGTAATCAACTATAAACATTCATTTCTAATTAGGTAGTCGCGATTTGCTAGGCATCACTCATGACTTATGAGACTAAGTGTGAAATGAGAATTTCACATTAGTAAAGAAAAATGTATTCTCATTCCCATTGCTAATTAGACATGAACCTAAAAAGTCACACACCCAATAGTAATCACCTATCAAGTGTAAAAGGTTTACCATAATAATTAATTGAAGTGTTTAGTTAATTGGTTAGTGGTAAAATGATTGAACTTGTAATTAAATTTAAAAGGACCCTCGTATATCCTGAAGTTTAAATCCCTAAAGGTTTCAATTCAATTAAATCTTAATTTGTATTGGATACAAATTTAAAGAATTAAATTGAAAATACTTTGGAGTAAACCAATCATGGAATTAATTTTAAGTTTAGTGGAAACTCTAAACACATTTGATGTGGCCAAAGCCCATATGTGATATGAAAAGAGGCAATTTAGGGGTTATAAAAAATTTACTATTCACTAAGCCCATTGGATAGGTTTAGGGGTTAGAGAATTTACACAAAGATTAAAATGGTATTTTCTACTTTTAGCTAATGGAAATGACAATTATACTCTTAAGGGATAAAATAGTTATTTTACCATTTGTGAAAGAAAAGTCCAACTTTACTTCTTGGAAAAATCCAATTTTGTTTCTTTATCTTTGGATGAGCCAAAATTGGTGGAAGATGAAAGACTTAAGGTTTAAGTCTTGGAATAAAATATAAAAGCTATGAGTTTTTATTTTTTAAGAATGGAGAATTCATTTTGCAATAGAAATTAGATTTGAGAGAGTTAAAAGAAAAGATGAAGAAAAAGTTTCTTCTATTTTTCTTTTAATTTTCAATCATTTTCTTAGTTCTTTGTGAAAGAACAAATTGCTTACAATGAATTCATTTTTCACTTAAAGCAAAATTAGATTTGAGATTTGAGAGAGTTAAAAGAAAAGATGAAGAAAAAGTTTCTTCATATTTTCTTTTGTTCTTCAAATTCTTTTCTTTGTTCTTTATGAAAGAACAAATTGCTTGCAATTGAAAAATAGTTTAGTCCAAAATAATTAAAAGAGAAACTTATCTTCCAAAGGTTTTAGTGGGATGATCTTAAATCAAATTTAGGCAACCAAGAGAGGGATTCAAGAATAACCAAAGAAAACCAAAGGAAACTTGATGGTGGAACTAGGTGTGAATGATCTAAAGGCTTCATATTTGGGGAGTTCTTTGTTAAAGAATGAAGGAACCTACAAGAGGTAATGAGATTACTCTCTCCCTTCTTTATTTGCATATATGTTTTACACATAATTAAATTGATTGCTTGAATGTAAGTTTAGACCAAAATGGGTGAAGTGAAATTTTAAATTTTTTGAAATTTCACCCCACCACCTAGCTTTTGCTGTTATTGGCACCACTCTTCCTTCATGTTTTCCATGTTATTACTTAAAAATTTTATAAGTTTCATATGTTAAAACTTTACAAGTTTGATATTTCAAGTTTCTTGACTTTAATGTTCAATATATTCAAATTCCATGTTTTCATGATTTTCAAGTTTAAGATGTTCATGTTTCATGTTTTCAAGATTTACAAGTTCAAGATATTCAAATTCCATGTTTTCATGATTTTCATGTCTAAAATAATCATGTTTCATGTTTCCACAATTTTCATATCTAATGTTCTCAAGTTCCATGATTTCATAATATTCATGTTCAAAATATTCAACTTTTATGATATATGATTTCTAAGTTCAAAATATTCAAGTTTTATTATTTCATGATTTGCATGAATTTACAAGTTAATTGTAGTATCACGTTTCTATGTTCATCAATTTATAAGATTGTAGAATTTATTTATTTTATTATTTACAAGTTGAATGAGTTATCAAGTTATCATGTTCATGTGTTTGCAAGAATGTAAGTATTTCTTCCTATTTATTTATTTATTTTCATGAAATGAGAATGTGAGCAATGAATAGAAATCCTCCGATTGATAAGAGTTCCATTAGGCTATGTACACATAGTAGCTCACTTGATAGGGCTAAATTTATCAAGATTCCATCTAGAGGGGCCAAGTGCCCTAGGGCACAAGAACCTTATCAGTCTTGCGTTTCATGATACAAGTACAAGTTTAAGTTATCAAATTTACAAATTCTCATGTTACAACTTAATTTATGTTTCATTTGTGAACAATGGCAGATTGTAGAAATGTTATTTGAAATGCAAGTTTAGTAATGTTGTTTGATAAATAAGTTTATTAAATGTTATTTGATTTACAAGTTATCATGTTATTACGTTATCAAGCTTACAAGTTTAAAAATGTTAATTTATTTTCAAGTTTCAAAATGCTATTGACATTCAATATTATTAAAAACTATTTGACATGCAAGTTTTTTTTATAAAAAAATATCATTTCATGATTGCATTTTTTTCCTGCATACATATTGTATATTATTTATTCACTGAGCTTTTCCCCAAAGCTCACCCCCCTCTACTCACCAGTGTTTGCAGAAAATTATAAGAAGCAGTGAATTTCCTTTGAGTCGAGGAAGTCAAGAATTAAGATAGCAGTAGAGCTCCATGGGTATCAAAGAAGTATATAGTATTACCTTATATAAGTATAATAATTTAAATTGTATTGACAATGTAATTGGCGAATGTGATAAGTATGAAATTATGTTTATTTATGAATCAAGAATTAAATTGCTTATGAGTATGAGTTGATTGAGATATTAAGCATAGAAGTTTGGGGAAATTAATTGAATGAAGTGAGGTTATGATTGTATTGGAAGTGTATGTTTTATGCAGGTTGAGATCTTAGGCATATTGTGGAATGGATAAGGTATAGTTACAGTTATTATGCTGTCATATTTGCATATAATAGTTAGTGCTCATGGGTTCTACGGGTGATTAGTGCCCTTACGGCTATCCATGCCCTAGGTCCGTCGTGACTCAGAAGTTAGGTCATGACATTATATATGCCTTAAGGCATTGAGAGATAGATTTAAATCTAGTTGCATACCAATAGTGTGTCTTGATGGATGTTGGCTGAAAGGGATATATGGTTGCCAACTCCTTTCAGCAATAGGCATTGACCCTAATGATTGTATTTTTCCTAATTACATATGCAGTTGTGAAATCTGAAAACAATGAGTATTGGGGTTGGTTCTTAACTCACTTGAAGGAAAACTTGGGGATGCATAATTTATTTCATTGGACCTTTATGTCAAATAGACAAAAGGTATGATAAACTTTTTATATTTTTATTACATGCATTTGTATACATTCTTATGCAAGACTGATATGATATGAATTTATTTTTCATGTTTGTAAGGGCTACTAAGCATTATAAAAGAAATGTTCCCAAACTCATAACATAGGATGTGTGTGAGACATCTCTGGACCAATATGAGAGCCACATTTAAGAGGAAGGTTTATAAGTACCTACTTTGGGCATCTGTAAGGGCCACTTACATGAATTGGTTTGAGGATTGCTTGGAGGAAGTTGAAAAAAAATATGTGGAATGTAGAGAATGGCTAAGACAGGCCACATAAAAATTGGAGCAGGGTTTGTTTTAAAACAAAAAACAAAGTGTGATATTTTGCTCAATAACATGTGTGAGTGCTTTAATAAATACATCTTAGAGGCAAGGACCGAACCTATTATTGCTATGTTAGAGATTATTAGGAACTAGTTAATGAGGAGGATAACTAAGAAGAAGGCTGAGATGGAGAAGAATTCGTGCAATTTGCTATGTCCCAAAATACAAAAAATACTTGAGAAGATCAAAGATTTGTTAGGTGATTACTTCCCAACATTTGCTGGCACAAGTGCATGGGAAGGGACACCAATTTCTAGTGGATTTAGTGACCAAAACTTGCAGCTGTATGAGGTGGGATTTAGCAGGAATCCTCTGTGCACATGTTATTACATATATTTATAGACAAAATGAAAAGCCTGAAAAATATGTGGACTCATGCTATCTTGTATCCATAGGGTTGAGGGTATATAGCAACACTGTAGAGCCAACAAATAGGTCTGATTTGTGGCCTAAAGGACCAGCAAATCTCATAATAATACCACCACCATTAGTATTGAAGAAAAGGGGAAGGAAACCAAAAGCAAGGAGAAAAGAGGCTGAGGAAGTTGAGCAAACAGCTGTTTTAAACAAGCTCAAGAGAAAAGGGGCAATCTCAATGAGGTGCACTCACTGTGGTGAAATTGATCACATCAGAAGCCATAAATTAAAGAAAGACACTCACTCCTAAGGTAAAATAAACACTTTACCTATCTTACCAGTTGCATTTGATCAGTATTTATTATGGAATTTATTGTTGGTACATGGTTTGACAGTTATTATGGTGAGTTTGACAACTTGTGGTCCTACTATTATGCTTAATGATATAAAACACATGCATTTTATCAATTACATCATACTTTCATTTGACTGTGGTTTTTTGCTGTTGTTACTTGGTTTGACAGTTATTTTGGTCAACATATAGTAATATATAGTCTTACTACTTGATTATCTTGTTCTACATGTTATTTAACGGTCAAACACATAAGGTGGAGTCTAGTCAAGCCAAACATTAGGTTCACAATCAAGCCATCCAGTGGGTACACAGCCAACTCCTCAAACTAACTACATCCAATTAACTCATATTAGAGAAGTTAGGATGAGTTCTACATATAGATTTGAGCAGGCATATCACTCTAAATCACCAAGGTCAAAGGCAAAAAAGTTACTTTATCTAAAAGTTACTTTATCATTGACAAGTTAACTGAAGTTGAAGCTATTTGTTGATTTTTTTTGTAAAGCAGCTGCAGTTGCTAATTATTATATTTTGACTATAATTATACAATAAAGATAGTTTTAGGAGTGAAATTGTGGATGGTATAGGGGTACTGATATTAAATTTAATTTAGGTCATACAATTGATATGTATGAGGTATGTAAAGCCATACTCTTAGCTATTTTTTGTGATTCAGTACTGAAACTACATCAGTGTGGTTGCTTTTAACATTAAATCATATTCATACCTCTCTTTAGGATTGTATGACATATTATAGTACCTATTTTTTTGGTATAAATATACATTTATATATATATATATATTGGCATATTATTGTTTAAAATGAACTTATGTGGCTTCCACATGTAATTTCTATTAGAGGAAATGACAGAAAATGAGCTGAGGGACATTCATAAAACAGTCGATATAATGACAATGATATTTGTATTATAAAATTTAGGAATAATTACAAATTTGGTGTCTGAACTTTTTTAAGTTTTCTATTTTGGTGTCTGGACTAAAACTTTTTGCAATCAAATGCTTGAACGGAACAAATCCATATCAATGTGGTGTTTTGCTCCATTTTTCGTCTTACCTGAGTGCTTACTCAGCTTTGTGGGCCCGATTTTTCACTAACAGATAAACCACGCCATATTCCACTAACATCTTAAATGAAAAAGACCAAAATATTTTTGAAAAGAAAACATAAAAATAAGAAAAATAATTTAAAAAAATATTTTTTAAAATAAAAAGGGAAAAGTACAATAAAGTACCATGCGATTTGACGTTTATTTTAAATTGGGGCTGAGGTTTTTTTGTGACACTTTAGTACCTTGTGTTTGTCACCGTTAAACACTTCATTATCATTCCACTAATACCGTTTATTTTTGTTGACGTGGCAAGTTTTTCATAATAAAAAATTATTTTCATGAAACCCATAAGGTGCTAAAGTATCACAAAAATAAATTACATGGTAGTTTACTGTACTTTTCCTAAAAAGTTTTGTTATGAAAAACTTGTCATGTTAGCAAAATAAATGACGTTAGTTGATTGGCATTGAAGTGTTTAACGATGACAAACACAAGGTATTAAAGTGTCACGAAAAAAATCTCAGCCCCCATTTAAAATAAATGTCAAACCATAGAGTATTTTACTGTATTTTTCCCAATAAAAAATACAAAATATAAAGAGTCTAACTTCAAATGATTATCAACATCAAATATCTTTTATTCTTTCATCAAATCTTTATCCATCACCAAATTCATCATTTTTAACATCTCTTTTTGAATATATGAGAAATTATTTTCTCACCTGTTTGGTGAGCTCTTTGTTCCAGCGTTGTTCCTCATTCTTCACTGATTGACCGACAAACTTTCAGATCTTGATTTCTTTCCTTATTTACAAACTGAGAGTACAACCAAGATGAAATCCTTAAACTTTTGAACATTAGCTGTGAAAATCTTGTTCCTAAGAGGCATTTTGGTTTCAAAAGTTTTTTTTTTTTAATTTCCCCATTTTTCGTATCATTTATGAGTTTCAAAAGTAATCTTTTTTTTTTTTTTTTTTTTTTTGCATTTTTATGGGTTGAAGTTATTTTGAACCACCCCTATGGACTGATTCAAGTTTGAAGACATTTGTTTTTTGGGTTTCAAAAGTTTTTTTTTAAAAGAATTCTATTTTCGTATCATTTATGATCTTTTATTTATTTATTTTTTTTCCATTTTCACATGTTTATGGGTTTCTTCTTGACAAGAAAATTTGGGGTTTAGAATTTTTTGTTAATGGGTACAATTTTAAGATTGAGAATTTTTGAGTTCAATTAAGAAGAGAGAGCCATACGTAGCAGAAGTGGGAGAAACAACATGGTGAGTTTCACTTTTTCTTGAAGATGGGTCATGAATAAAAGGGGCTTGGTCTCATTTGGCATGATGGATTTTAAATCCATGGAATGAAAAACCTACATTCCATGTGGATTTTTAAATCCTTCATTTTTAAAGGTTTTGAAACATGATGAATTTTAACAAATCCATAAAATGTAACTCAATTTTTCAAACTAAATAAAAGACAGAGTTACAATTTATGGATTTTGCGAAATTTATTATTGAAATACATCAAAACAAATGAGGCTTTAGTGGAATATGACGTAACTTATCTATTAGTGAGAAATCGGGCCCCACAAAGCTGAGTCAGCACTCAGACAATACCCAAAATAAAGTAAAACACCACATTGATATGGATTTACTTTATTTAAGTGCTTGATTACTGATAAGAGACAAAATATACAGAACCGAATTAAACTATAATGGGTCAGGCCTAGCTACCCAAAAATCCAACATTGGAAGATCAGAGTCAATGTTATCATTAATCAGATTCCTAGTCCAAAACTGAAATATGCAAATTGCTATCCTAATCTAACTCATTCTAGGAATCCATACTCAATCTACATAAAGACTCACAACTTATAAATACTCCAAAGATCAACCTTCACAGGTAGGAGGAACAAAAGTCTAAAAAACTCTCTCTTTACATTCTCTCTCAAACCATTACTAACTTAGGCATCGGAGACTCTCCCGGAGGTTAACCCTTGGGAGCCCTTAAACTGCTTTCTTCTTTGATCTCAGGTTCTACTCTTTCGAGGAATCCTCCATCATCAATACTGAGTGATTTGGGATTCATCAAATTGGCGTCGTCTGTGAGAAACAACACAAAAAAGTCGTATTCCTACCTGTCAGATTTAATTTTTTCGGCCATCTTCATCAACAAATCAACAACACAGATCAATAAATCGAAAAAACAAGATTAAAAAAAATAAAAGGAAGTAGATCGGGAAAGAGAGATAGCCAGGAGAGAGAAGATGGGGTTATGACCTCCGATTCACCTACCTCCAATAATCACAATTCGTTTTACCTAAGATCATGAATCGACAATATGATGAATAGAGGTAACCAGCATCAAGCTGCTTGGACTAGCTCACATAGAGGTAGCGAGCTCAAGCTCCACCATTGATGGGACTCGCAAGATCAAAGGCGAACCATCTGTGACAGCACTGATCAGCATTCGGTCCACCAAGAATTCAACCACCGAGCTCAGCCCTATCAAAGGGCAACACCGTCAGCCTCCTTATTATTTGATAATTTTCTCCGTTGTCGGTCCAACAAAGCATAAGCACTCATAAAATTGACGTACCGACAATTACAATTCTTGTAGCGATAGAAGCTTGGCCAAAAAGCCACACCTTGAATTGACGGTGATAGCAAAAGTTAGTGATGGTAACAACAGAGAGAGGTACACCACGTGTCCTTATCCCTACACAATCTGCACTACCTGCCTATTATCACGTGTCCTTATCCCTGTACAATCTAACTTTTCTTATTATATACATATAAGAGGCCAAGCTTTAATAATGTTTATCAGGCTCATTTTATTTGAATAAGCCCAATCGAGATTTTAAAATCTTAAGAACATGGTAAGCCCATTGTTAATATTATAGAGGCAACCAGTTGGCATTACAGTTTGGTCTTCCTTCATGGGTTGTCCCTTCTCTTCTTTATTTTTAATTTTCCAAAGCTTGTACTGCGTGTTTTACTTATGCAATTAAATTAGATAGTGCATGAAATTAGATGTCTAAAGCGGACAATCATGACACTTGTGTTATTAAACTGATGTTAATTTGAATATTGCGCATTTGCGCTATACATTTATCTTGACTTGGATTTTCGATTGTTTCTTATTGAAACAAATATATTTTGATATATTTTGCCTCATTGCCTCATTAAATGACAGTACTAAGGCCCCATAATAAGCAAATTATTATTTCATTTGATCTCTCTCTTATTTGTTTTTTAAGTTGAGGCTCATTTCAACACGTACGAGAGGCCAAGACTTTAATAGTTTTTACTAGGTCCATTTTAATGGAGACCTCAATTGTTTTATAAGATTGATGCTTTTAACTTAATTTGTTTGTTTCTTGCGAGAGGAAAATTCTTACTCCAAGCCGATTACCATATTCAAATTGTGTCATAATTAAACAATAAAAGAAGCTACATTAAAGTCGCTTCCTCAGTTCGCATTACATTCTTATAGATCTAAAGTCATTTCAAGCAATTTCTGAGGCCGAGCACGCCAGTCTAGATATGTTTCATATAATTTATTATGCTTTAAAATTTACAATATTATTTGCTTAAATACTATGCGAATATGTTAATATTCTTGCATAAATAAATAAATTATTTGCTATAATTATGCATCATAAATGCTAAAATATATCGAAAAATTGAGCATAAAATTATTAAAGTCTACTTGGACTTCGGATGACACAATACATATTTTTCTGAAAATATTGCTATATAACAAAAACGAGCATCTTACATGAATTTATAATTATAGTAAATCACGCATCTTATACTTATCCTTTAAACATGCTCGTATAGTCCCTATTTGTGGTAGAAAAAATTACAAAAAGTGTCATCTGACATGAATAACAGTGTTCGACTTGGCAAAAAGCATCAAGAATAATAATATTCGACTCAATAAAAAACATCGAGTTATCTAGATCAGTTTCCAAGCTGCATGTAATAAAAAGCCCTACACAGACAGACAAAAGTCCTACACATATAGCCAACTCTCTGTTGATAGAGTAAAAGACCTAGGAGAGGCTAGGTGAAAGACCGCGAGGCAAAAAGATCTAGGAAAGGCTAGGCGAAAGACCGCGAGGCAAAAAGACCTAGGAAACGCTAGGCGAAAGACCGCAAGGCAACTCTCTATTGAGAGAGTAAAAGACCTAGGAGAGGTTAGGTGAAAGAATGCAAGGCAAAAAGACCTAGGAAAGACTAGGCGAAAAACTGCGAGGCAAAAAGACCTAAGAAAGGCTAGGCGAAAGACCGCGAGGCAAAAAGACCTAGGAAAGGTTAGGCGAAAGACCGCAAGGCAAAAAGACTTAGGAAAGGCTAGGCGAAAGACCGCGAGGCAAAAAGACCTAGGAAAGGCTAGGCAAAAGACCGCAAGACAAAAAAGACCTAGGAAAGGATAGGTGAAAGACCGCTAGGCAAAAAGACCTAAGAAAGGCTAGTCGAAAAACTGCGAGACAAAAAGACCTAGGAAATGCTAGGCGAAAGACCGCAAGGCAACTCTCTATTGAGAAACGAGGCATATTTCATTAAAGACCTCTAAGCAAGGCATATTATTATTATCTAAAGTTCTATACTTGAAACATGATTTCTCAAAGCCCTCGATAAATGAGACAGATTATCTAAGTCCTCAAGCAGCAAGGCAAATTACATGAAAAACCTCGATTGACAAGGGGAATCTCTAAAGTCATCGGTCAGCGAGGCAGATCATTCGAAGACCTTGATTGACGAGGTGATTCTCTAAAGTCCTCGATTAGTGAGGCAAATTTTCTTGAAGACCTCTATAAGAGGTGGATTTCTAAAAGTCCTCAATAGTTGAGGCATGATTTCTCTAAGTTCTCCAAGAGTGAGGCATGATTATCTAAAGTCCTCCATAAGCGAGGCACAAATTTCTTAAGCCTTTGACAAATGAGGCATATTATTACTGAGGGAGCATGATTCTTTACCAGTGAAGCACATTATCATCATAAAAGTCCTCGGTCAGTGAGGCAGATCAGTCGAAGACCTCTATCAAAGAGTAGGGGGCTTCAAAGATTATTTAAAATCCTTGGTCAGTGAGGCATATATTATTATTATTATTTAAGTCTTCGATGAACAAAGCAAATTATTATTATTATTATTTAAAATCCTTGGGTGACGAAGCGAATTATTACATAAAACCTCTTATAGTGAGGCATACATGATTATATAAATCCTCGGTTAATGAGGTAGATTATTTGAAGACCTCAATTAATGAGGTGACACGAATCTTTAAAGTCCTCAATTGACGAGGCGGATCTCTTAAGTCCTTGATCAGCGAGGCAGATTATTAAAGTCCTCAGTCAGCGAGGCACATTTTCCAAAGTCCTCCGTGAGTAAGGCACATGATTTTCTAAGTTCTCGGTCAGCGAGGCAAGTTATTTGAAGACCTCGATTAATGAGGTGAATCTCTAAAGTCCTTAGTCAGCAAGGCAAGTCATTTGAAGACTTTGAGTGATGAAGTAAATTTATAAAAGTCATCTATCAGTGAAACAAGTTTTCTTGAAGACCCTCAAGTGGGGTAGATTATATAAAAGTCCTCGATCAATGAGGCATATATTATTATTATTATTCTAGTCTTCGGTTGCCGAAGTAGTTCGTTCGAAGACCGCCTTAAACGAAGTGAAGCCATAAAACCTTTGGTGAAGAGCATCAGGCAAAGACCTCTGATGGCGAAGCGAACCGCCCAATAAGCGAAGCACATCATACTACAGATTATTTAGAGCCCTCTTGCAGTGAGGCAGCATTTAGGTGAATCACAAGCAATGAAAGGAGACATATACTCCCTTAGCTCGCTTTTCAATGCGCTCGATCAGACTAGGGAGTGGGGGGATTCTGATAAGGGACAAAATATACCTAACCGAATTAAGCTATAATGGGCCGGGCCCAGCTACCCAAAAGTCCAATATTGGAGGATCAAGGTCAATGTTATCATTAATCAGATTCCTAGTCCGAAGCTGAAATATGTAAATTGCTATCATAATCCTACTCATTCTTGTAATACCCCGACTGTACATATATGAACTTCTATATGGTGATATGAATGAGTTATAAGTGTTATATCATGTATGTTGATGAGTTAGTTGGATTGGAATTGAGAATTGGACTTAGGATTGGAAATGCATGATTTAGAGCTGTAGAGAATAATTCGCGGGCACTATATGGATGTCGCGATCATGACCGTGGGCGTGACAATCACCACGAACCCTTCTGCCTGATTTTGGCTTAATGAGAATCGTGACCGCAACGTAGGGCTAGCGACCGCAATATTAACTTGAACAGTCACGTGAACAGTGACTCCTCGCGACCGCTACCTGTAATTGCTGGGGCTATTGGAGAATTGCGACCGTGACTTGCATGTCGAGACCATGATTCATGTCGGGGATAGAATTGGGAATCAACCCTATAAAAGGAATTAAAAGCCCCAATTTCATTCTATCTGATTTTTCAGAGTTTCTAAATTCAAATTCTCTCAAATTTCTCTCAATCTACCTTCATTAATGCTAGAGGAAGATCAATTATTGCTTCATTAAGAGGATCTAAGGTTAAGGAAACCAATTCCTTTCTCTATTTGTCCAAGTAGTTAAGTGGAGGTAAGTTAGAGTTTATACATTTTCTTCATTTCCCTTTCAATTCCTTCCATTGGGCTTAAAGTTAGGGTGAGATTAAGTTAATCTAGCATCATTAACATTGTTATATGAGTTAAGTTGATATATTATTGAATTGTTGTTATTTTCTATTTGGGTTTTCTATAGGTTCTCATAAAGACCCAAAAAGAGAAGGTGATTGTGGAGATGCTCATCACTTTTGCTTATTGTGAAGAGTGATATCAAGTTATTTTGAGGATTACATTGTTAAAGTGAGTAATTATTATACTATTATGGTTGTGTTTGAACCCTAAGGCATAAAGGCCTAATTCTTTCATGGCCATCAAATTAATTATTGATAATTGTTATTTGAACCATCCTTGGTGATATCCTAATTTATTGTATATATAAACCCAATTGATAACTCTTCTTGATATTGATTTGAAACCATGATTATTGATTTCCATTGTACACCTTATATGATTGTGAATCAAAAGCAGAAAACCCTAATCCTGATGTGGGGTAAAACATCAGGCATTATGCACAGTGTACTGCGGTGGATAGAGGAAAGTATCCATGTCCTAGCTAGGGAGGGCTTGTTGCCCTAGCCGTAAGATCTGATCAATCTTACGTATTGGTGAAGGTATGCTCTGTAGAATTTTAGTATAAATTTGGGAGAACCAACCTTAAAATCTAACTATTAAGGTTGGAGAGCCCATTTCTATATTAAGTCCATAAGATTTTCATTTTTAATCAATGTGGGATTTTCACATATTCTAACACTCCCCCCTCAAGTGTCAATTGGGTATTCTTTTTTTTTTTCTTAAGCACAATTGTCACTTGATAAGCAGGTGGTGGCTCAAGTGGGTCAGTTTCATTTTTTTTGCAAGCCCACGGGTCTACCTGGGTATATTAGCCTATTCATGCTTCGGGTTCAGATCGATTGCCGCTCTGAACATGCTCCGATAAGATGAGCCTCTACTTCGATATTGATATGATATGATGAGTAAGTTCTATACCTCAGTTCTCAGTAATGCTTTTGAGCATAATATCATTTATATGGAGAACGTTAAGATATAGTTACTTGATACTCTTACTGTACTAATATGATTCTACTGAACATAATATGTTATTGTTATTGCCACCAATCGATTGATGTTATTGAAACGATTGGTTAATGATTGTAACCATTTGATTATTGATATTGAACCTATTATTTATTGTTATTGAATCCAATCGTTTGTTATTATTGAACCGATTTGTTATTAATATTGATTGATAAGAACCATAAACTGTTATTGTAAACCGACCTTGAATTACCAAACTTCACAGGTTATGGTAGTATAATCTCTACTTACTGCATTATTTCATTAGTGATTTCATTTTTTCAGGTGAGCTAAAGTTTATTGGTTAAGTTTCCAAGGCATTCTTCTCCACCTTCGGAAACTCAAGTGATTAATGTAAAGCTCATTCCTTATATTTATTTGTATTGATGATGATGATGTAAACATTTAGATACTTCATGGTAAACTAAGTGAATGATAAATTATATTGGATGCTATTCTTTTGGGCCTTAAGATATTAAACTATGTAAGATGATATCATATATGATTCATGAATGTTATTGATGAATATGGATTAGTATAGTTGTCTGGTTTAGATCTTGGGAGATTATATGTGATTGGATAGTATGATACCGTTATAGATGATTATTTAGTAAGGTTCCTACGGGTTTTCGGTGGCCTTAAACCTACCCATGTCCTAAGATCATCGCGGCTCGAAAGTCGGGTCGTGACAATTCTAAGAATCCATACTCAATCTACATAAAGACTCACAACTTATAAATACTCCAAAAATCAACCTTCATAGGTAGGATGAACAAAAATCTAAAAAACTCTCTATTCATATTCTCTCTCAAAACCATTACTGACTTAGGCATTAGAGGCTCTCTCAAAAGTTAACCAATCTTCCATTATTAATACCGAGTGTTTTGAGATTCATCAGTTGCAAAAAAAAATTTAGTCCAAACATCAAAATAAAAAACTTAAAAAAATTTAGAGACTAAATTTATAATTATCCCTAAAATTTAATCTAGACACGAATGCATTTTGTTTTTTTTTTTTTTTTTTGCCAAAGAGGGACAAGTGCATTAACCAAAAGTTGAGGAACTGGGTATAATTTACCCCTATACTTTCCATCTTGTTTTTATTCGCAAACGGAGTGTTGCAAAAAAAATTGCTAGGAAGAGGAAGCATACCAAAGCCACATATCCAAAACTTGGAGTTAGTATTCGGAATGATGGCAGAGTAAGGGGGTTTACAATTTGTGTATGTTTCAGAGGGAGTGGAATAATTAGAGGTAATGGGGCGTAAAATGGAATGGGCAGGAAGAGGAAAACACATGGGAGGGATTCCAAGGAAGATGGTATTTATGGCAGTAGGGGCATTTGCTAAGGCAGTATCCAATCTTCTCAATACAACTTGCGTTCACAATGCGGATACCCTTGTTCATCTTGTCCGATCTCGACCCCCTGGTGTACCCCTCATCACTGTTAGCAATCACATGTCCACGTAACATGAACATATCTCTTTCCCTTCTATATATTGTTGTTCTGTTTCTAATTTTGATTATATTTTTATTCTTCATCTTTTTGTTTTGCCCCTTAATAGGTTGGATGATCCAGTTATGTGGGGTTTCGGTGGTTTTCCATCCTTTGATTCAAATTTGGCTCGATGGGTACTGGCTGCTGAAGACATTTGTTTCAAAAACCCACTGCTGTCTTATTTCTTCAGACTTGGTATTATTTTCTTCTTTGTTTTTCATTTATTTTTATAATTCAAATTAGCTTTGTTTCACATTCTATATATCTAATTTGAGCATGAAAAAATCAGCTGAAGCTTACCTTATCAATTTTGAATGCTTATGCTATTAATTCGATCTGAGATACAGCATATATTTCTTGAATATCACTACATAAAATACAATTTCTGTTAGATTTGCAATTTGAATATTACTACATAAAATACAATTCTTGCATAAAACAATGTTTGATGCAAAGTGAAATTAAAAATAAAGTGATGGAAAGTAAAATTAAAAATTAAGTGATGAAAACTTGGAAAGGGTATTCTATAACTTCTTTTACTTTCTCCTTTTTTCTTTTCATTTTGGTTGTAGAACTCTCCACTAGAATGGTCTCAACTATAGTTTTGGGAGGCTTTATGGGTGGGTTTTAACTCGCCAAACACTATAATGGTGCCATTTATATCTTTTGCTCATAAAACTCCACCTGACTCTTTTGTTTGTAGTTATGTGAAGGTTTCTTCACCTTTGCTCATATGCGGCATTGACATATAGTAATGTCCTCTAATGCTGGAGCAGAATTGAATTGGCTTTTAACAGAGATTAAGTATTAGATTTGACAAATTCTTTTAGGGTGTGGGATTTGGATGACTATTCTGGCATTGCCTATGATGGGGATGATATTTCACAAGGATGCTCTTTTCTCAATCATAGGTGACATGACATTGATAGGGATCTATATTGTTGTTTTAATTTTTTGAGGGATAAGGGATGTGAACATTTGTAAATCAGATAAAAATGGTAGAATTTTGAATCATTTATATTAGTCTAACAGTGGCTTGTTGGTGAGGATAACATGAACTTGAGGCTCCATAGAAGCTAAAAGTTCATGGTTAAATATTATTGTAGACATCATGAATGGAATCAAGTTTTTGGTTCTGTAGAAGTTCATCTTGTCCGTTTTGACGTGTTCATCTCTTCCAAGGTCTGTTTCTTACATATGCAGCCAACAGCTTTATGTGCTATTTTCCCAATGTGCATTACCTTATATGGATGATGATCTAGTTGATTGATGCTTACTATGGAAATGCAATGGCAAGACAATGGGCAATTGCCATCTAGATGATGCTGTTACTAAAGGACACATCTTTCTTTCTTTTTGTTTTTTTCCTTGCTTTCTATTTTTAACATTTTGCTTGGGGATTAGGGTTTTTGTTACATATAAGAGGAGGGGCAAAATTGTACAAAGGGGATAGCAGTTGATAGTTATAAAAGTTAGTAATTCCAGCTGTGAAATGAGCTGTAGAATAGATCCAAAATAGTTAGTTTGTTGACAGAGAATGTGATGACAGATATGTGATTGTTATTCTATTTTGGCAGCTAGCACAGCTCACCAAAACAGAAGGGATTGCCTTTTTATTCTGTCCTTTC
>CATKHJ010721138.1:0-10187 GCA_949750685.1 Vernicia montana
AAAAGCAATTAAAGAAGGAAATGAAAGAAAGCACAAAATACACAAAAGAAAGTGAAAGAGGGAGAAAGTCTATTTTAATTGGATTTGATGCTTTTCAGACAAGCATGCCTACGTATCCCTTCGAATGGGAATCAAAATCCACGTAGTTCGCCTTTTTGCGAAGGAGGCTTGTTTTAGTCTAAATCTTTTATCATGTTTCAATTCATTGATTAAAAGGTGGGTTGATTGATTTTAATCAAGCAAGTTGATTACCGAGTTGTTAATTAATTCAGATTAAATTAACAAATAAAAGAGGATCAGAACAAGTTAATTAATTTAGTTTTAATTAACATGCCTCTTAAAGCAATTAAAAGAAAAGAATTAAGGAAAGGAGATCATATAAAGAAATGGGGAAGCAATAACTATAAAAGAATTAAAAGAAAGGGAAATAAAGAAAAGGGAACATGCCAAGGGAAACAACAATAAAGCAATAAAAAGAAACTAAGCTAAAACGAAAACAAAAACAAACAAAGCAATAAAGAAGAAAAAAAACTTTAAAACAAATAAATAAACAAATGAAAAAGGAAGAAAATAAATACCTTTTGAAGACGAGGCTTGGGGATTTATGGATGGAGCAGGCGACCGGATCGTAATTCTACCTTGACTTGACTCGGCGGAACCAAAGCCTCCAAATAGCTACTAGGACGGCTCTTAGGACTCCCTCGAACTAGCTTGAGAGAACCCACAAACAACCACCCAACAAGAGAAAAGTTTTGAACTAAAAGGCAGCTCTTTCGAACCAAGCCTTTGAAAAAAGCTAGCTTTTAATCGATTAGGATTGATTTTAGCTAGTTAAGTGTGTTAAGTTGTCTAGAAATGAGTTGGGGGGTAGTTTATATAGGAATAGCAGCTAGGGACATTTCTCACGTTTTCCAATGTGGGATAACGAATCAAAACAGTCGAAACTGTACATGGGCTTCCTGGGACCACATACAGGCCATTCTGGACCGCACAGGGCAGAAGGGGACCTTACAAGGAAGAGGGACTGCACAGGGCCTGTGAGGAACCGCACAGGGCCTGTATGAAACCGCACAGGGTGTGTGCGGTTCCTGGGGGACCCTGTGCGGTCCTCCAGGTCAAATGGGCCTGATTCGTCCTATTTTTCGACCCTTTTTTACCCGTTTCAGCTTTCGAGACTTATTCGCATGTCTGAGGGTTCAGACGTTGCAAAATTCAGGGTTCACTGGTGGCATTCTTAATTTGGCTAAACACTAAAATCTATTCTACAAGCAAGGTATTTTACCTTAAATGGTATGATCATAAGCATCTTCCAAAAAGATGACAATTAAATTTCTAATTAGTCCCCCAACTCTTCATTAATCACATACTCATGTATAATTAATTATAAGATTAATTATTATGCACAGTGCAAAAATAAAACAGCACAATTATAACACAGTGTAATTAATTTACAGACAGTGCAAAAAATAATAATGTATAATTAATTAGCAGACTGTGTTTGGATAACACTGTATAATTAAATAGGTGACAGTGTTGCGGTGACACTGCACAATTAAATAGCAGACAATGTAGAAATTACACTGTATAATTAAATAACAGACAGTGTAGAAATTATACTGCATAATTAATTAGCAGGCAGAATGGAAAAATTTTCAGGGGAAAAATGTAGGGTATTACATTATCACACCCCAACTTTTGAAGTATGACGGTCCTAGGGCATAGGGAGACATAAGGTCACCTAAACCCGTAGAACTTCTATTCTATGTTATAACAAGCACAGTATACAATAAACCTATATCCCATATCGTAACCTGTAATTCCATATTCATACGTTCTTCACATATCAAAGGATAACCAAAGTATACCTTATAGATACCAAAAGGATACCCAACATATACCACATGTATACCATACATATACCACTTGTATACTCATCCTATACTTGTACCATTAACATCCTATAATTCATATCATCATTCATTTTTGACAGTTATCCTTCATTATTACCAATATTAGTATTATATAATAATAGACCATAGTTAACAAATGACCATGGAGCTCTAGACTTAACTCTTTAAGATACAAATACTTTAAAATTCAAAAATTAAACAACCTTATGTAGCAGAGGAAACCTCTAAGTGGAAAAGGGAAGCTTGAGAATTTTCCTTGCTTGACTTTCAATACCTGAAAAGCATAAACCACTGAAAGGGTGAGACAAGCTTAGTGAGAATGTAAATAATATGCTGGCTGGAAATATGTATAATACAATAATAGGAATCTAATATCAATTGGGTGTCAATGAAAGATTTTCTTTTCGGTACTCAGTAGAGTTTGTAAGTAATACAATAATATTCAATGATATTTATAACAATGAAGGATTATAATCAATAGATTATCATTTAGTATCGCTTTAGCATAAATAAAAAATTTGGAAGCAGTGTGCTTCTCACTAATAAATAAATAGAGTAGGGGCTGATTCCTTGCTCACTCACACTGATCACTAGAGTGTAAGACTAATCAGGTCTCATGGCTAGGACCCCCCTCCTAATTGAGGCAGATACACTATCCCTATCCAACGGGCCTTCTTACCATATGCACATGATTGATGTATAACCCCACATCAGTTAGGGATTTCTACTTATAAAAAATATAATTTAGTAAAAGTTCATCTTATATGAACAGTAAATCATATGGATATTCACCATAGTATCAATGAGGGTTTTTACAATTTCAATAATGGTTTCAAATGATCCTTAGAATGTTTAATTGAATAAGTAGTTTAATAGTTGGGACGAAGGCCATCGATGAAGTAACAAGTGGGCTTAAGGCCACCAATGAATAGCAATTAGGCCGAAGGCCAACAATGAATAACGATTAGATCAAAAGCCATCAAATATAGTCCTAGCATAAGGATTTGAATGACAATAGTTGTGTAAGGTTTACATTAAGGATTGCTAGGACTTTCAGTAATATATATACATATATATCAATTAAATGATGATTCAAGGGTAAATGCCCATACCATATTAAAATATTACATACTGACCTCTACTCCTTAACTCCTACCACAAGCTCTTAACACATTAGAAGTGGTGCTCCTTGGTCTCCGGAACACTTTCTTTATCTCATCCTTTATGTTCTACAATCAACAATACCATTCATGTCATTCAATTGAGTACCATTAAACACTTTGCCAACTTAATTATTTTAATCCTAACTCTATTACTACTAAGTCTACATTTAAGACATACAAAACATCAATTTAATTAAACAATATGGCAAATATATACTCATATCACTGATATGTGTTAATTTTACATACATTATTAGGTATTTTAAGTAGGAATTTCATGCATTTTAGATTCAGCTTAGGTTCATTTACATTGCATTTTGTTATATTTTTTATTTGAGGAAGGTTTTAAAGACTTTTTGTAGGTTTAAACTTGACTTAATAAACAAAGAAGAGAAGGTAGTTGAAGCTAGAAAACGTTGAGCGTGCGACAAGTATAGAGGGCACTACACTTGGAAATTTGGTTTATGTTGTGCCCTCCCCAAATGTAGTGTCCGTGATGGGTGTCAAACTCCAAATATGATTTTAACTCAGAAATTGGAACTCCTTGACCTAACCATAATAGGAGGAAGCAAACTCTTATAAATAGGACTTTGAAGAAATTAATTGAAAAGGAAAGTAGAAGCTTTTGGAGAGATTTGGAAGGAGACTAGGACTTTGAAGAAATTAATTGAAAAAGAAAGAAGAAGCTTTTGGAGAGATTTGGAAGGAGACTAAGTCAAGAAAACACAAGTTTGAAGATTTGAGATTGAAGATTGAGAGATTTTCTTTCTCATTCTCTCCTATTTTGTATTTATGATTTCTTCTTATTCTTGGTACTTTGTGAATGCTTTAATTATGTCTAACTAAACTTCATAGTTGGGGATTAATATTTTGAAACACAATTTCATACTAATTATCTATAAAATCTAAGTCTCTATGATATGTGGTATTTGTTGTTCTTCATGCTTAGTTTTGTTTGATCACCAAAATTATGAACTTAGTTGTGTTATGCATTGAGAGATGGTAATACAATTGATCTACAAATACTTGTTGAATTGCTAATTGATAAGAGATTATAATTAGTGATTAGATATTCTTAGGGTTTGCTTAAAGCCATATTTGGATAATTAAGAATAATTTGGTTAGATGAGAATTAATTAAATTGTTTTGTGATTGCTTGAATTTTGGTTTAGTTGGTTAAATGTTCCAGAGAGTTTAATAAATGTTATTGGATAACTTGGATCATATCATGACTTAGAACTTATAGGTAATTGGTTGATTGAGTGTGAATAAGTGTTAATCCCTAATAATTTAATTCTTATTGTTAATTCTCTTAATTAAATCTTGTGCTTTAGATTATTGTTAATTTAAAAGTTAATTTACTTAGTCTTTATTAAAATTAAAATTAAAAGCCTTAAACAAAAGAAAGATAATAGATAGGTGGATAGACAATTAATCCTTATGGGAATGATACTCTACTTATTTTTTATTACTTATGAACTCAGTGCATTTGCGGATTTTACCCAACAATCACAATTTAAGGTATATTCATATTCAATATCATGTAGTAGCCGAATGGCCTAAGGTGTATACCCTCAATTCATATTGCACATATGCTCGTTTCAAATTCATTTTGCATAAGTCATTTAATGGAAGGAATACATACATAATCATTATCAATTAATACATTTCCATTCCTACATTCTAGGATGGTCAAGTAGGTGAAATGATGAACCTTAACCAAGTTAAATGAGTTTACCTTATGACAATTCAATTAATTCTCAAGTTGAATTAGTGTTTGATAAACATACATAATTAATTGTCCATCATTCTCATTAATCGTCATTCATTGCTTATAAACATATAGAATTTGATAAGGGACAAAATATGCCGAACTAGGTCAGAAAGTAAGATGGGCTCGGCCAAATCTAATATGTTTATAAGCCCAAAGACTAATAAGAGAAAGTCAAATAAAGGCCATCTAGTTCGTTTCCAAGCAGGAAGCTGATAGCGAGCAAATTGCCATCCTAATCAAAACCGGTCAAAGAAATCCATAATTAATTCATGTAAGGACTCATATCTTATAAATACCTCAAGAAATTAACCTTCACAGGTACATGCACTTATACACAGGCAATATAGAACATTGTCCTCAGTCTTCTAAATTGAGTCAATAATCTAACTTGACCGTCAAAGTGACTTTGCTAGGCATCTTGCCTAGCACACCTGACTCTTATTTCTTCTTACAGGTCGCACCAGCTCACACTCAAACTCAAGCAAGACTAAATGATTCCACCTCGGTTGGAATCAGCTTATCAAATTGGCATCGTCTGTGAGAAACGATTAATCAAAATCTTTCCTAATATACTCAAGTTGTAGCCCATAGAAGAATTTTGATTATGCTATGTTAATAAGTTGGAGATGTAGCAGAAGCCTTCTAAGAATCTCTTGATTTGCAAATGAATATCAAACAACTAAACATCAAAATTCGTTGATTCAAAGCAAGAATATAAAAATTTGGAAGAAAATATCTTTCAACGAGAAAGAAAGAAAGAGATATATTATTAATTCATAAGATTCCTCAAACCTAAGACTTATAGAAATTATATAGAAAAAGGTCCGAAAAACCCTTGTCAAATAGTCAAACAAGTTTTTGACAAAAATTTATCTTAAAAAAAAAAATCAAAATTAAATTAATTTGTTATAGAAAAAAAAATCTATTTATGTTTTTCTACAACTTTTATTTCTTCTTCATTTCTTATAACATATTTTCCTGTTACTAAAAAACTTTCTCAACAAAACTTATCCTTCCTCACCAAACTCTATTTGGCCATACCCAAGATTTGAAGAAGGAAATCCAAATTAAGGTGAGTTTCTTGCTTAAGATTAATCTTGTGAAAATTGAAAGTTGTTACATGTGAATTCTTGAAGTTTTTCTTCCTATTTATTTCTATATATAATTTGGCCAAGATGTGGTGAGTGCGGATTGTTTTTGTTTCAACATTTATGATAATAAAAAAGTTGAATTGAGTGTAAATAAGATAGGTTTAGCTCCAAATGCTTGATTGATTGAAGCTAGAGGAAGATGAGTTAAGGTTTTGGAGTTGCATGTGATTGGTTACTTGAATATTTGTATATATTATTCTCTAAATTAAATTCAACTTGGGAATTGATAAAATTAAAATTAAAATAGAAGGATTTAGGTTAATAATCAAAAGAAATGTGCATAAATTGAAAACTCTAATCTAAACCCTAACTAACTGAATATAGAAAGCTAGAAATTTGAGTTAGGAGATGAAATTCATGTAACTTGAGCTTCACGTTTCGGGGCCATAGAGACTGAATTTGAGCTAAGTCAAAACATGAAAGTTGTTAATCATAATGCCAACTATATGTCTGTGAAAGGGTTGACCAAATTTGAAATATGTTGATAGATATAGAGCTTAAACCAAACCTAATCCTACATACTAACTTGGTCTGCAGTCCGGACCTGACCTCGAGGTTTGAGGACTTTAGGGGAAGAATTAGGTAGAAGTCAAAACATATGCAATGATAACTTATATGTCTAGTTTGTTCTTATATAAGGATTTCCCATTGGATGTGTGAATTTTGAAATGCAACCAAGTTGGTAGGGAAAGTCCAGTCTGTCATTGCACAGAAGTAGAGAAGACTTCAAAAGTTCACCACGAATTGTGTAAAGCTCATTTTGAGCTAAATTTTTTATATGTTGTCACCTTATGTGTATAATTTATAATAATAAAAGAATCAAATTATTTGAATAAGTAGAACTTGAGAGATTGCATGGACAGCCCTGCTAGGGCAGAAAGTTAAGTTAGATTGTATATGTAAGCTTAATGCTTTAATGCTATAAGTCATAAAATTAAGTTTAATGCTTTAATGATACAACTTAGGCTCAAATGGATTTATTTATGCATGTTAATTGAATGTAGAAGTCTAAGGTGAGCAAGGAATAAGTTAGGATAAAGGGGTAGAGGATCACCACTTTTGCCTTGTTTAAAGAAAGTATTTAAGGAAGCTATTTATACATATGAGTGATTAATATACTATTATGCCTGTGAATTTGTATTCCGAATATTATTTCCGTGCACCCTAATTCATCGACTTGAAATGTTCCTATTTGAATTGATATATTGCTTATTGAAAGATGTTTCTTTGAAAATCATTTTGATCCAATGTTATTAAAGATGTGAAATATTATTGGTTATTGAAGATACATTATTGAGTTCCTTTTTGTTATTGAAGACGTGTCTTAAGCTATTTATTATTACCATTTCTTTTATGAATAAACCTTGTGTTTTAAAGCAGAAGATCCCTCGATTGATGTAGGGTAGAACATCAGACTTTTGTGCACATTTTCCCACTGATGGGGTATATCATCTGAACTCTAGTTGGGAACAGTATAATGTCCTAGCCATGAGATTTGATAAGTCTCATGCCTTATTGAAGATTGTAGGGAAGCACTTTGCTTCCAAATGTAGTGATTTTTTTGCTAAATTATGATATATATTCAGTATTTTTCCTATTGCTCTTTATTGATGTGCTACCTGAATTTGCTATATTTGTTTCTATATGTTCATTATATAAAAATGAATTCCATCCTCGTGAGTTGACTTTGAAATATAAAAACTCACAAGTATGGTAATAGATTTTTCACTCACTAAATTTACTCATCCCATTCCCCATTTTTTTTTTACAGGTAGTTAGACATTGTCAAGTAAAGCTTAAATTTTTTCTCCACTTGAAGCTATAAGCAAAGTTGAACCAATGAGCATAGGATTCCTAATCGTCAATTATAGTCCATCATTGAGATAGTTTCGCATTATCCATATATGATTGAATTCTTATCATCTAGTATGATATGTATGTGTGTGCTGTGAATATAAAAGAACTAGTATGTGTTAACATATACTAGTGTGAATAATTATATGAATGAAACTCTGAATGCACTCTAAATGATATATTGTACTAAAATGAGATATAAAAGTGAAGTGACGAAAGTAAAAAGAACGTCGATCCCTAGTGATCGCTCCTGTAATAAAGAAATGAATGTGTATTGTTAAAAATAAATTTACTGTAATAATCATTTGTTGAATATTGATAAAGACATCAATGTAACAGTTGTTTGTCAAGAGACTTATGTAATGTGAATAATAATAGAAGTGTATAAACTATTTCTACATACAAAAACATGTGTATTGTTTAGGATGAAAACATCCTAAGGCAAATCACCTCATCTTGATGAGAGTAAAAATCTAACGTTACCCTATACATTGTGTTAATATACGATCACCTATTAAAGTCGCCTAGGTTTAGACGGCATGCCAGAGAAGGAGAAGAAACAAAGACTATTGAAGAATGTAGAAGCAATGATACCAGAACTATATGAATCAAAGCAAAGATCGACAAGTAAAAAGAGGAAGGCATTGTATGCCATCTACTGTGTACTCCCCGGTAACGACACCCTCAATGAGAGAAGCAAAAATTTTCCTGCTACCTATGTAGATATCAGACAAGAATTGATAGAAAGAATATTGATTAGCACCCTCGAGGAAGAAAATGATCGATGACCTATAAGTTATCACACTACCTCTAGAGAAACATGTGGAACTGCTTGTATTATGACAACGAAAATGAATATAGAAAAAATATGAGGAATTTTTTGGACTAAATTAAAGTCTTTAAAAGAAGGAAAGTAAAGAGAAAATGATGAATAGAATAAGAACAATAAAGAAATAAAGTATTATAAGGTAGACAATAAAGTTAGAATTATAAAGACATAAATGATAAAGGGAGTAATACAAAAAGGAGTATGTATAAGTTAAATACTAATGAAGTTTTATTGATTAAAATAAATACATTTTAAGTGAGATATCCCATGTTGGGGATGGAGTTATGATGGGACAGTGGTCAATAAGTAAGAATAGATGCTAAAGAAAATGACAAGCATAGGAAGTGACCAAGAAAGGTAAAGGAGATATGATAGAATGAAACGGTAAACACTAAAATGAAAAATATAAGGAATGATAAAGTAAGGAGAATCAAACGGACAATGAAATTATAGTAAAAGATTTAGTTGATAAAGATGAGACTGAAATAAGGATAAATAAAAGAGAAGATATAATAGTAAAACAAATGTAATAAATGAGCTTAATTCAAGATAGTGAACACTTAGATTATTAAAAGTTAAAGAGATGAAGAAATTGGGAATAGTCAAAATTTATTACTGTTGTATAAGGATATAATGAATTGCTCAAGATAATGACTTATGATAGATAAGTTAAATGATAATAAGAAATATGAATAATTAAGAATTAGCAATGAACTAAAGTAACATTAATAGGGATGTGGAAGGCTATATGAATAAGAAAGAAATTGCGATGATTGAGGAAATATGAGCACATCTGAAACTCACCCCGAATGAGTTGGACATGAAGATAGAAAGGAATGTGAATTAATTAAGAAAGTAATTAGATCAATATAAATTAAGTCAAGTGAAGGATTGTTTAACAAAACATGTGTATTCCTTACAAAGGATTTAAATTATAGAAGGCATGTGTAACACCCCAACCCTGAGTTCACTGTGAATATTGAGGTTGAAGGGAAGTGATCGGAGTAGGAGCGACGGAGTATAGATGACGGTTGTGGAAATCAGAGAACTGAACGGGTATCACTAGAAATTGAGTCCCTGATTGTATGAAATAAGGTAGAGGATTTTAGGAAAAATATCAGAGGAGCTATATTTGACATGGAAACAAGTGAAATGCAAAGTGTAAGAAGGAAAATAGGAAGTTAGGAATTAAAACCCTAAAACGGATACGGGTTTGGAAAATCGAGGTGTTAAGTGCAAGATCTACAACTTCCGATCTCGGAAAGGATTTCTAGATTTTATTTGGAGAATTTACAAAATTATGAGGACATTAGAAGTGGTGAAACTCACAAATTAATTTGGAGTAAGCATAGAAAATTATTTAAGCGAGATCGGTACGCAAAGCGCGAAACCGATGGAATCCGACTCGGAGATTTTTTTAATTAAATCTTGATTGAGGGAATTTAATGGGAAAAATATTGATTAGGATACTAGAACCGTAAAAATTAGATTAAAAATAATTTTAGA
>CATKHJ010721304.1:0-43219 GCA_949750685.1 Vernicia montana
GATATTCTAGAGCTCCATGGTCAATTTGGGTATAGAGTGTTTAAATATTTGAATTATAGTCTATATATAGTGCTTACAATTGATGTTCATGAGAAGTACTAAACTTATATCTGATATGTTCATAATTAATGTTGTATAATAGGAATGATGGAAGTGTATGATGAGTTATGAATTATGAAGTATATGATATTGTTAATTGAAAATGAGGATAAGGGAATTATTTGAAGTGTTAGTTTTATTGCAGGTTCGTATCTTGGGATATATGCTATGTATAGTCGGTACTCTGTTGAATTTTCATTAAAATAGTTATAGTAAGTGTGTTCTACGGGTGTTCAGTGTCATGACGGTTACCCATACCCTAGGACAGTCACGGCTCCTAAGTTGGGTCGTGACAAAAACAGACACACCCAAAGACTTTAGGAGGGATAAGATAAGAGTTTATACCTCGGAAAATCTCCAAAGGACTTTTGAAACCCAATGTCCTTAGGGGCATACGATTGATGAGGTAGGCTGCCGAGAGCACTGCATCACCCTAGTAGACTTTAGGAACATTAATGGTAAATAGTAGAGACCGAGCAACCTCTAACAAATGTCTATTTTTCCTTTCAAAGACACCATTTTGGGCAGCAGTATTAACACAACTAGTTTGATGAACAATCCCATGTTTGTCTAAATAAACACAAAAACTACTTTCCATATACTCAGTACCATTATCAGGTCTTAACACTTGTATTTTAGCATTAAACTGAGTACTAATCATGTTATGGAAAGATTGAAAGCAAGAGAACACTTCATTTTTAGCTCGCATTAAATAAACCCATGTCGTCCTACTGTAACAATCGATAAAAGTAACAAACCATCGATAACCAAATAAAGACACTACTAGATTGGGACCCCACACATTCGAATGAACAGTCATAAAGGGAACATAACTCTTTTTATTAATAGAAGGTTATGAAGTTCTAGTATGCTTGGCAAATTTACAAGCATCACAAACCAAAGACTCCCTATTACGATGTTGAAATAAGTTCGGATATAATTTTTCTAAAGTAAAAAATGAAGGATGTCCCAACCTCCTATGCCATTGAATTAGCTCTTAATGTGCTGGTTGTGAAGAACTGAATAGAGCTTGACTGTTAGGTACTCTAGGAACTACTTCAAGTAGATATAGACCATCTGTTACTCTACCATAGCCAATCGTTTTCCACATGCTCAACTCCTGTAGAATACAAAAGGAATGATAGAATTCAATTTTACAATTCAAATCTCGTGTAATAGCACTTACAAAAAGTAAGATTATGAGGAAAACTAGGAATATGAAGAGTAAATGGTAAAATGATAGCAGGAGTACAAGTTACTGAACCTTTCCCAGTTATAAGAGAAGAAGAGCCGTCTGCAATACGGACGTTATTCTGTCTTGAGCAAGAATGATAGGTTAAATTTTTTTTTAAGAATTCCAGTCATTTTTTTGGATGAACCAGAATCTATAATCTAGGAGTCATTGGAAATTTTAGGAAGAATAGCAAGTGCTGAGTTATTTGATATACCTGAATGTGCTAAATGGGACGAAGAGGAGCCAGCCATGTTAGCAATCGCAATCCCAATGAATATCATTAATCAATATCTCATCCCGTTCTCGTTCCTCTCCTAGTGGTCGAGTGACTTCGTTCCAGTGATATAACCCATTAATCCTCTAGCCTGAATGAAAAGCAAACAAGATTGCGACCATGCAAGATAGTTTGGCCCATCTAATTTCATTGGACGCCCATCTAATTTCATTGGACTAATTTGAAGAGAAGAATTATCAAGCCTGTTTACATTATCAGTGGCAATAGACTTCTTTTTTTTTTCTGCCATCGGTTTTTTTTTTTTTTTTTTTTAATATAAAAGACAAATAAAAGGCTTAAAGAGTTAGAACCTTCTCAAAAAACAAAACAGTCGCGCTTGTAGAGCGAGAATTGAAGACTTTCGCCAAGAACGAGAAACCAGAAGCCTTTGCGACAACAAGCACCTCTGTACCTTCGCCGGACTTCCCTTACGACGGCTGCGCCTTCACTGGATCACCTTGCGACTATTTCGCCTTCACCGGAATCACTTGCGTCTGCCTGGGCTCAGTCACAAAAGATGCATCTCATGACACCGTGAGCTTGCAAAAGCTAGATGTGACTCGATCTAGAAGCGATAGCAACATACTAAGGTGTACCAATTTTCTAGGTACTATTTTAATCTCTAGAAAGAGTAAAAAAAAAAATTTTTTTTTTTTTGCCTAACCGTCGGTTCTGATACCATGTTGAATTAGAGAAATATTGCAGGAAAAGATAATCATTTTTCATCCTTGTATTGATATTTATATTGATACACATATAACAAAAAAGGAAGAAAATATTTACCCTAATTTCACTCCTATAATAACATTCCTAATTTCTTATATTACATCCTTAATTTCCTAATTTGTTTCCTATTATAGTAATTTTCTATTATAGTAATTTACAGCTTTCAACATAAATCAAAGAGCTAAAAGTGCAAATGGGAAGTTTTTTTTTTCCTCCATAGAAATCGAGAAGTGAAGAAAATGGGTTATGATTGCTGTAATCTTGTGGCAAATATATTTGAGGAAAAAGAAGAAGGCAAGAATTCATAGAAGTGGAATAGAATAATAAACAAGGGGCAAATGGCAAGTTTTGACTTTTATTTCAAGTATATATTTTTTTACTTTTATTATCCATTTTAAGTTATTTTTCTTCTCAATTGGAGGCCATGTATGACCCCTCTAATTCTCCCATCATACACGTTTTCTTTTCACCAGAAATTTAACGGATTTTTCTATAACACCATAGTAATTGAAAAGTTTCTAATTTGTTGGATATGTGTGATTGTGTATATAAATAAATAAAAAACAATAGAAAAGAATTGAACCTGTTCTAGTTCAGTAGCCCCAGCGTATTAGGGACCTTTCTTTTTGACAATAAGGCTAGAACCAGTGAAAATGCTCCTGAAATGGCCAAAACAAGTCCATGAAAATTTTCACTTTGTCATTTGTACCCCCATCAATGGAGAAAAAAATAACTGGAGCACGATATCTAAAATTTTCAGGGCCAAGATCTCCAATTCCTATAACCCAAAAATCCAATGTAAACAAAATTACAGTTAAACCATAATTAACCTTTATGATAACATAGGAAAAATGAAAATTCCCTAAATTAAACTTCATGATTTTCCTAAATCTCCTTGTAATTCAATATCAACTGATAAAGGCAGAGAAAGTATACACCAACCATAAAACTCAAGGCAAAGAGTTTATGGCCGAGTTCAACCAAGATCAGTAACAGTAAAGTACACATCACCTTTGTTGCAAATCACAATCCTAGGGTTCGTATTGAACATGTTGGACTCAGCAGTTCTATACAAGATACCTTCACAGTTCACTGATGGTGAGACTGTCAGTTGGGGAACTTCTGCTGCTGTCAACGCTTCTCAAGTAGATGACCAAAAAGTCCCATGTCATAGCCACTGAAACTCTCTGACTTCAGGTTGCTCTTTCTGCTGAGATAAGTAAACATGACACAAAGATTTGAAAGAAAATGGTCAAACAATAGGCACCAATAATGTCCTTCCAATAACACAGAAAAGAAAATCTAGATCGTGTTCACAAAGTTGAACCTGGAAAATTGAGCTTATTAATCACTACAAGCAGTTAACATGTTGAAATGAAGAGGGAACCTATAATATTGAAATGAAGGGGTTAGCAATGGTACTATTTCTACTGGATTACAAAATTCTTTCCAGAAGCCAACTTCTTTTGTTAATTTTGTCCTGCTCCATACGTTTGTTGTTTTTAGTTTTTACAGCATGTCCCATTAACCTTTAAATAAATAATTGGCCGTGATCGGTGTAAGTTTAATCACTAATTGACTCGTTACATTTCTGAATTTCAAAATTATTATTTCTGCAGTACTTCTTAGTTTACTCAATTTGATTGATAGCTTTTTTGCTATTGAACTCTTCGACAAAACTGAGCTGTTATATTGAGAATTGAAACACACCACAAGAGCACAAAGAACCTATTAATAGACTTAATACCACTAACCCAGACTCAATCCCAGTAAACAAACTAGCATATGGATATAAGGCCATGTATGGCAGTGAGGTGACACTGCTATGTTTCTAGTCCATCCAAGAAGCCCAAACACAACTAAGTGAGAAAGCTCCTCACAAAGCATCCAGACCATCCTAATTTGGTAATTTTGGAGGTAATGATACATGTTTTCCTGACTGTTCCATATGTAATTTTATGTTTTGAATCTCTTTTGGCCTAAACCGATATAAGAAAATACAGAAATATTAGCATAAAGACAATAAAATTTGCATGTTACTGATGCTACAACATATTTCTGAATAAAGCCCAAATCATAACGGAGTTTCTTAATTTATATCCGATAAGAAACCATAAAAAGAATGCTACTATTGAGAACAGGGAAACATGAAATTAATGTTAAAAGGAAACCAATAGGTATCATTTCTTTGTAAACATTGTTAGAAGAACATTTTTTTCCAACCTCTCAAGTTGTGCTTATCTAATATCTTACTACCCTATTCCATTATATTCTACAAAATACAAGCAAAAAGAACAAGCAGCACAAACAGGACAATTGCATTGGAAAATAATAGAGAGGATAAAGGCATATTATATCAGCACAGTTCAAGTTCAATGGCAATGATATTAAAACATACCTGATTCTCAGAGTCTGCATACAAATTTTCACTGCTGTTCCATGTACACTTCTGTTCTTCACCCAAAATGTACCACCTTTACATTTTCCCCTGGAATCACTTGCAAGCCTACAAACCCGAAGAGAAGAATTCAAGTTTACCCACCTGGGGCTGGGGGGGTGGATAAGAGAGTCAGAATTTCTCATGGGATTCCTAAATGAAAACATGAAGAAGAATCTTCAAGTTTGCCTAAACTTGAGGTCAAGGGGGAAAGAGATGGATATTGAACAAAGAGAGAGTTAGAATGGCAGGAAACTTTGATTATGTCTTCGCATTGCAGTGGTCTGGAGGTGGCTGAGGCTATAGATCTCTATATCATTGAATATCTCTGTCACTTATAAATGGGATTTGAATTTGAGTCTCAGTTTTCAATCTACAATAATTTATCAATGTACAGTATACTTTCCATCTATTATATCTGAATACAATCGAAGGTAAAACTTTAAAGAGGTAATTAACTTTTAACATATGAACAAAAAAAGACTACTTTTATCCCTTAAGTTCACATAAACTAAAATACCCTTAGGATGATAATGAGACACATTGATTACCAGTCGCCCTGTTGACTTCTCTCTTGATGTACACATGAAGCAGCAGGTATTAGAATTGTAACAATAGAATTTTAGTTCTCTAGTTACTCTTGCCTATTACATATCTCCTCATGAAGGCTCAATTGTGTCATAGAAAATATTTTTTTGGGAAACCATTTTCTGCATTTTTGGTGTATGGATTGTTTCTGAAAATTGTCAACATAAAAGGTTTTAAGGGTCAAAGGAAAAATTAAGCCATTTTCAAGGGAAAATGACTTCTCAAGACAGAAAGCCATTTTCTGTATTTCACCTAACTCATTAAACACACATCCATTATTTACTAACCATATTGCCTCCTCTATATGCATTTTTAAACTCCACCCTCCTCCTCTTTAACTTGTCACACTTGTCTTTATGGTCCTTTTCTTCATGTAAATAACAAAGTAAATAATACAAGAGGAATAGAGAAGAAGAAAGAAATACAGTTATACACATAAACAGTCCCAACACCATATCCAGAAAGAGTTGATTTATATTTAACAATTATAGTTACAACAAAATTGGAAACAAATAAATATCTTCCTTATTGACTACAATTTTCACTAAACAGATAGATATACAAGCATATGTAATCAAGAATACATGGTAAAAAGCAATTAATAATTCTCTGACCTTTACACCTTGTCACCATCACAAACATGCAAGCATATTTCCTTGTAATTGAAGCTCACCTAGTACATGATGGTGCTGAGAAAAAACATCATCCATCAACAATGAATTGATCATCTTGAGTATCTCCATCAACCCTAGTGTCTTCATGCACCATACCATTCACATGGTGCAAATTCTGCATCATTTGAGAAAGATAATGGTTACTAGCACTAGTATGATCAGAGAGACCAGTCGGATGACCAGTCCACTGAGATACAATCCCAAGCAATTGGCTAGTAAGATTTTGTTGCTCATGAAGAATCCGGGTCTGTATCTGCCCCATTTCTGCTCGGTGTTGATTTAACATTCCATCAATCCTCTTCTTCCATTCTGACCTTCTCCTGTTCATCCTCTCCTCCCATTCTTTCTCTTGAATCAACTCCTCCTCTCTTCTTCTTCTTTCCCTCTCTTCACTCTCCTTTTCCATGGCTTCCCATTCTCGATATCTTTGCCACCTCAACTTTTCCCTAGTCTTTTCCCTTTCTTCCCTCTCTTTTTCCCTCTCTTCCTGCTTCCGTTCCCATTCTTGCTCCCTCTCCATTCGAATATTCTCCCTCCTTTGTCTCTCCTGCTCTCTCTCCGCTTCATGTTGCTCAAACCGACCCATTTGGTTTGAAAGAAACCCAAACACCCTCTTCTCCAATCCCTTCAACACCTTCCTCTTCTTCTTCAAATTAGATGCATTTGCATCCACTTCTTCATATATGAAACCATCATCCCCTTCCTCTCTTACTCGATCATTACTATTATAATTCTCCTCTGCCTCTTCTCCTTCATAATCAAATCCCAAACCCAGCATCCCATTCTCACCACCATCAATCCCAGCAAAATCTCCATCTGCTGAATTACCCATATGCCCAAACTCCACAATCTCCATTCCTCTGCCAGCCCCCAACAATCCCCCACCATTTTCCCTGTCTTCATTCAAGACTCCTGTTAAATCATTTCCATTAATACCATTAGAACTATATGCCATGGGCACATCCCCAAAAACCTCCTTGTAAAGCAAAAAATTCGACCAATGTGTAAGCCCTTCCACCCAGTCAAACTCATCCCCATTGCTACACTCTCCACCACCTGAATTCTCTATTGCAGAGAGCTCAGGTTTCTTGATCTTTTGCTTAACAAGCAAGTATTGGTGCCTCATGTTTTGTACCTTGGTGGACACATCTTTCCATGTCCACTGCCAAGGATAGGTGGTAGGATCGCGAACATGATGCACATAATTCACATATAAAGCAATGGGTTTATATTTCTTCTCTCGAGTTTTCATTTTCGCTAGGGTCCCATCAGAGACCATCTCCCCATATTTCTCAATTAGGGTTTTCTCTTCCGCTTCTGTCCATTTCTTTCTTCTTGGTGGCATCATTAGACACCAAAATATCAAATATTAATACTAACCCTAACACTTAATTCTTCAATATTTGAAACTCCAGTATTGTTATCACATACTAAATTGTGTTGCATAGAACAAAAAAATCCCAATCCAGAGACCAACCAAAATTGAGCAACAGCAGAGAGAAATTGCGCTTACCTTGAGGTAGAGATAGCAGAATTATCGCGAGGGCACTGAGATGGGTTTCCTGGAAACTTTATGGTGGAGGGATTTTCTCGAGAAAATTTGGATAGAAAATGAGGGGAAAGTGATCTGGTAATACTACTTTGAAATGAAAGTGAATTTTCTATCGTCCGTACAGTCCAGCCGGAGCTTTGTTTCCGTTGAAACAAAAAAAAAAAATTTGTAATTGGACATAGATTGTTTGGCCAAAAAAAAAAAAGACAGATTTTTTTTTTGAAATACGACGTGTCGTTGATTGTATTAAACATCCATTGAAACCGTAAAATAACGACCTTTCGTTTGAGTCATTTGGCAATTCTGATTCAAAAAGTGGAATAAACGACAGACCCTGTCGTTTGAATGAAGGAAAGGAGAAAAACACTGGCAATATCATTTGATACATATGGCATCAATTCAATACAAAATCAGTGGATTTGTGTTAAGAGTTATTGTATTTGTATCGATTCGATTATGACACGAAAATAATTGTGTCGTATTGCGAGCTAACCCGTTAATTTAAAAACGACATGTTTAACCCATTAATATTTTATGACTTTTAGAATATGTATATATAAATATTACTTTTAATCTTATTTATAAATTTATATATAATTATATTTTATGTAATAACATAAATTAATAGGAATTAATTTACTAAATTTTTAAATTTTTGACACAATAACTAATCGTGTTGTATCTGTGTTGACTCTTATCGTGTCATGGGTATAAATCAACATGACCTACTAATACGAATTTGCCACTCTAATCAAAATAAGCAAATAACAACTTGTGAGTATTTTTTTGGCTTAGAGTGGATTAGAGTAGGCAATGGCGGATCTTGAAATTTTGTTTAGTGGGATTACTAAACACTAAAATTTTTTTTTTTAGCATAAATAAATGTTATAAATTATAAATCTACATTTATTTTTGGATGAATTCAAATTTATTTAAAAGTCCATATTATTAATTTTATAAAATTTTATTGTGTTACTTGAAATAAATATATTATTATTTAAAAATTAACAATAAGCAAGCTAATGAATATATTAACAATTTAAATGGGATCACAATATAAATTCAAGTAAGGAAAATACTTAAAATACTCATAATATTTATAAATTCTTTAATATTAGAAATTTTAGATTCAAAAAATAAACATCAAATAAACTTGAAAGACATATCAATAATTTGAGCAGGTCTCAATATATATTTTAATAATAGCAAAACATAAATTTATAAAAAATTTAGTGAGATCACTTTAAAATTTTTAGTAGAATCAGTGCTTAAAATTCATACAAATTAATAGGATTTTTCAAAATTTAGCACAATGCACCATCTGCCTCCGCTACTGAGAGCAAGATGAGTAAGAAAAACCCCTGGAATATTTATAAGCTTTAGAATAGAATATCCAATTATCCATCAAAACACATTTTTTATTTATGAATCTTCATAATTCATAGTCTCATTTATGGATTTATCAAAACAAAATCTCCCCTCTTATGAGCATTTTTATTTTATCATTATACGGGGTCCCACTCAATAAACCTGAAATTTTATTGCTAATTATCTGGGAAAGAAAAAAAAAAAAATTAGTGAATAAGAAGTGCAATTCTTGAGATTCAAATATCAACTAATCTGTACTAGTCTTAAAAAAACAGTAATCAATCATCTTTTTCCCCAACATATTCACATACTAACCTGTTCTCAAGAAAACAAAGATTGAGAAACTGTCACCAAGTAGAATCAGAATTATCCCTACACATACATCATCATATTTTCGTATGTTTAATTGCTTTCTAATTGTCAAAGAACATGTCTATCAGCTTACGAAATGTTTCTTTTGTATGCTCGCCGAAAAAGATTGAATCTCCATGGCATTGCTTGAAACTTTATTATCCAGAAGTGATGCTCACATGGGAATTTGTGTTTGTAAAAACAGGAGATTCTGCCATTGAGGTATTCGTGTTTGTATGAACAGGAGTTTCTCCTGATGGACTTGAACTATTTCCCATATCCTTTGTTCTGTGAAGGAGAAATGTACCAGAAAGTATTGTGACAAAACCACACAATTCAGTTACAATCTGTGATGCATCTTGTGAGTCCCATTCCTGTATTAGGAGAAATCAAGAGGAATTTCTATGACTAATAGTATTTTTACCATGGCCAAACCATACATATTGGCTAATGATATACAAGTAAGTATTAGTGTGTTTTTCAGGTATAGAGTCAAATATCATAAGCTTGATTATGTGCAAGCAACTTGAATTTTTAGAGCCACCAACTGAGATTTTCAATAGATAAGGCAAAAAATGGATTGCAAACTCAATGTGAAAGCCTAACAAGAAAATCTGGAAACCACTAAAACATTATTACCTTAAACATGATCATGCTCGCAATGATTGTGAAACTTGTAAACATGACATAATAAACTGGAGATACAACAGCTGTATTGTAGGTGTCCAGTGCCTGCAAAGATGCATAGAGATGTAGGTTAAAAATTTGCCTAACAGAGGTGGAAAAATGTTTCTTAACCAGATTAATAAATGCTAAAAATTTTGAGATAAAAAAGTTTTCACTAAATAAGTAATTAGATAAAACATGTGAAAGTCATATGATTCTTAAGCACAAATAGGTACTACACAAAAATGTCACAAATATAAGAGAGAATATGTGTATGTGCAAATGTGCAATTGCCAATATAAGGCTCAAACAACAAAACACCCAATGTATCATTAGGCAATGTCACAATCTCATATTTAAAGTAATGAGAATCTCTAAAAATTTACCTTGTTCAAGTAATTCACCTGCATAAGACAAAAAACCACCACTATTATAGTGAAAAGCCATGTCTGAAAATAGATAAATTGATTTGATCCTGAAAATGTCAGCTTTAAAGCAATTCCCACTGCTTTCACACTCATAACCTACATAAATACAAAGGGCTGTTAATGTCAAGAAAAACTTAAGTTTCATAATTTGTACAACCTTGAAGGATAATAAACAACCGTAAGAGAGCCTGTGAGAGAGCAAATTCCAACATAAACTATCATATGGCTTTGGCTTTGGTTTTGTCCATAGAGTGGTACGTATCGGAAAATGAGTACAGCAACTGCAATCAGTACTATTCCAGTATAGACAAGGAAACCTGTTAAAAACACAGAATCTATTACTTCTTCATTTTACAAGGTAAAAATCTCGAATAGAAAGTATACTTGGAATAGTTTCATGCTTCCATTACACAACCATGTTCCCTAAGACCGTGATCATGGAACATGGGAAAACAAAACTTCAGTGTAAATCTGGAAGTATTGAAAGCAAGCGACTGCATTTTAATTTCTCAAATACCTGGCTGTGTAGCAAGGTACCATACTTGCTTAACAGATTCAATAGCTCTTTCCTGTGGAGCATGCAAAACAATGGTTGTAGATCCTACTACACAAAGAGCACATCCAAGCACACCAAAGATATGCAATTTCTCCTTCAGAATGAAATGGGCTAGCACTGCACTGCAGAATAATAATGTCATCAGAAAATACACACCATTCATCCATACACATTGCAACCTACCCCTACGGCTCTGCTCCCTTCTCACACACATAAATACACACCACTGAATATAAAAAGACATATAGGTGGACAGACATAATTACACCAAGTGAAGAGAAAATTAAAAAATGTCTTGATTGATTATACTACTGCAATAGAAAGATACAGCTAACAGCATACCTGAAAATAATACTTAAAGCTCCCAAGGGTGTGACAAGAATTGCAGGTGCAAATGCATAGGCTGCAAAATTAGCTGCTTCCCCAACAATCACTACAAAAGCACATATCAGCATTCAAACAAATAAAGAGATTCAAGAAAGAATTCCTACATTATTATAAAACTAGAAGCAAATTTAAGGGAAAAAAAGGTTGTTCTTTACAGATAGTAGATAATAGACCGGGATTACAATCCCCAATCAATTCATTCTATTAGAAAGTACCACAGTGTAGCTTCTTGCCAAAACCTTGGAAATGTTAAATCTTGACACATCAAGTCTAGCAAGGATGCAAGTGTTCTTGTGTTGTGCATAACATTTAGTTATCAAAAAGAATTTATCATATGCATTGTGCCTTGTGTTTGTGCAATTATGTACATACACATATATATGTATGAGATATTTCCACAAGGTGCATGCAGGCAGTTAAATAACGTCGAACTTACTAGATATCATCCCAGCCCACCACCAGGGTTCACGTAAGTATGAATGCCCTCCCATAGCTGAAAACATATAACCACATAGCCAATTACTTGAACACAAAATGAACTTAACCAAAAAAAAAATTGCTCGAATGCAATATCTGTTCTAATTTCAGTACTATTATTCAATTAAATGTAGAAATTCCAAAACTTTAATATAATTGTGTTCCTTCACTCCCACTCTTATGTCTATTATACAATTTTAGATATGAGCAACTCTATATAAGAAACAGGAATTGAACCTGCTCTGGTTCCATTAGCCCCCGACTTTTTGAGACCTTTCTTTTTGATAATAAAGCTAGAACCAATGAATATGCTTGACGAAATGGCCAAAACAAGTCCATGAAAATTGTCAGTTGATATCCCCATCGATGGACCACAAAATTAGAATTGGAGCACAATATCCAAAATTTGCAGGGCCAAGATCTCCAATCCCAATTCCTACAACCCATAAAATCCAATGAAACAAAATTACAATCAAAGCCATAATTCATTAACATGATATCAAAGGCCTTGTTACCCTATGAAGTATGAACATCTAATCTTCATATTGGTACACAAATATAAAACAAACATATTTTTCAGAAAAAAAAAAAAAAAAATCATTAAAACCATTTTTAGATATTAGCTTTTAAACCCATGATCAAAATTTTGAAACAATATAGAAACCCACCTTCTCTTGGCACTCTGCAAATGAGTATGGGACTAAAGACCCACCTCCATAATGCCAAGAAATGGATGGTTTGATGGTGATCTTGGTGATGAGAAGATGTTTTAGGAAATGGGTTTAGTGCCTTTATTTAATTTAATAATTTCTCTCCAGAGTTGGAAAGAAAACAAGAAATTAAGGAATGTTGAGCGTTACATGTACATTATGAAGGGATTGTAAAGAGGCATTGAAAGAGAAAAAGGTTGAAGAAGCAGCAACGTTAAAGTCTGTTACAGAAAGCGCATGAGAAAAAAAAAATAAAATAAATAAAAAAGAGAAAAATTATAGTTCAAAATACCTCCAACAAATTTGGGATGGAGAGAACAAACCAAAATAATGTAACTTTTAGGTTAAAATATAAAATAATCTAACTTAAGGAAATTCATCTCCAACCACCAACCTTATTTTTAATATTAAAAAAAATATTTCATTTATATTTCCTTTTATCTCATATTTTATATTTTTTTATTACTTTCATACTATTTTATTATTTTACGATTTATGTCCAAAGCTATTTTTTTTTACATATTCATTCAATAAAAATATAATTTATTATTTAATAATATTAAATTAAATAAAAATTTAATTAAATTTTACATATTATAAAAAGCCCGATATACTATTTATATATTAATAAGTAAAACATAAATTTTATTTTTAAAAAAACATACAAAACAAACATTATATTGAATAATTAATAATAGTAGAACACAATTAAAAAAGATAAAATATTAATATTCATTCAATCCGTTAAATTAGTATATTGCTCCCACAAATGCTCTATTAATGTATTACGGAGTGCAATGTGAGCATATTTGTCCTTGATTTGTCTATGGTGAGCAAAGAATTGTTGAAATCGGGTATTTTCATCTACTATCATTTCAACTGTTGGAGGTGGTGCTTCCATCGTCTCTGTGATTGGTGCATTAAGATCACATTCATATTCGATTATCATGTTGTGCATGATAATGCATGCAGTGATTATATCATGTAGCACATATTTTCTCCAGAAACGTGTCGGTCCCATGACAATTGCAAAACGTGATTGTAGAACTTCGAACGCACTCTTCACGTCTTTCCTACACGCCTCCTATTTCATCGCAAAATACTTTTTCTTTGGACCACGCGGCTCATGAATAGTTTGCACAATAGTGGACCATTTTTGATATATACTATCAGCTAAATAATAATCCATATTATATTCTTTTCCTTAAATAACATAATGAGCGGGAAGAGTTATACCTTGAGTGAGATTGGAAATCAAATGCGATGACTCTAACACATTAATATCATTGTTGGTGCCCGACATAACAAAATATGCATACCATATTTAAAGATCATAATCGGCTACAGTTTCAAGAATAATAGTTGGTCTTCCACTACGTCCTGTATATTGTCTGACCCATGCTGTGGGACAATTTTTCCACTTCCAATGCATCCAATCTAGACCATCTAACATTCCTGGAAAATCACGTGTCTGACCAACATGGAGTAGCCTGGCAACATCATTAGCATTAGGTGATCTTAGATATCGCTCTGCAAAAATCTCTACAATAGCATGACACAATCTCTTTAAGCTTTCAATTGCTATTGACTCTCCAATTTTAACGTATTCGTCGGTAGCATCCGCCGGTAGACCATATGCCAACATCCAAAACACGGCTGTTAGCTTTTGTAAAATTGATAATCTAAGTCTACCAAGCGCATCACTTCGTTGTTGGAAATAGTTATCATGACATTTAACTGCATCAACAATACGAAGGAACAAACTTCGAGACATTCGATATCGTCGATGAAACATATCATCATTGTAGCGTGGATTATCGAAAAAATAATCATTAAACAAATTATGATCTGCAGCTTCACGATTGCAATCGATCACTATATGACCTGGAATGGAGCCACCATGAGTAACCTGATTATTTTGTTGATTGAGATAATACTCCATGACTTCGTTGTTATTACGAATTAGATGGTCTATCGCTTCTTCTTCTGCAATGAAATTACTCATCACTGATATTTCATTGTCGTCATCCAAAGATGAAGTTGAATATTCGAATTTAATATTAGACGGACCTCTAATATTAGAATTCATTTTCAATGAATGTAGTATGAATAATTTCGAGAAGAGAAATAACAATATTTGATTTTTAAATAACAATTAAAGATTATGACTTATTTTTATAACGAAACATGTTATTTATAGAATTTTTTTTTGATAAAATGATAAGGTTGAAATTTTTTTGCATGTGAATGCAAATATTCTGTTCTTTTTTTAAGAGATTTATTTCTTCTTTTCAGAGATTCTCTTCTTATTTTCAGATATTCTCTTCTTTTTTTAGAGATTGTTTGCTTTTTTTCAGAGAATCTCTTTTTTTCAGAGATTCTCTTTTTCTTTTTAGATATTCTCTTCTTATTTTCATATATTGTTTTTTTCTTTTCAAAGATTCTCTTTTTCTTTTCAGAGACTGTCTTTTTCTTTTTAAAGATTCTCTTCTTTTCAAATATTATCTTCTTCTTTTCAGATATAATTTTATTCTTTTCAGAGATTCTCTTCTTCTTTTCAGAGATTCTTTTTTTTTTTTCAGAGATTCTCTTCATCATTATCTATATATAATAATCATAAGTGATTATTCGAATCAAAATACACCATTTGATTTTCTTTGACCATTACAATCAAAAAATGTCTATTCGATCTTCTGGATACAGTGTTGATGAATATGTGCTTCTATGTCAAGTTTATATGGATATTTCTCAAGATCCTATTACAGGTGTATATCAGTCTTCAAATCGCTTTTGGTCTCGAGTGGAAGATGCATATAACAAAGCAAGAAATGAATGCTGGGAGTATCGCAGCAAAAGATCAGTGCAATCTCGAATTCAAACTATAGAGAAAATTATAAGGAAATTTAATGCCTACATTAGATAAGTTGAAATATGCATCCCAGTGGTGCCTCGGATCAAGATATTGTGAGTATTTATTAAAATTTCTTTCTTTTAATTTTATGTCTTTGAATATTTAACTTTGACATTTAAAATAATTTGCAGTTAAAGCGAGTAAAAATATTACTCATACAAGATGTTAACCACAAAAAGGGTTTCAAATTTGATCACGTGTGGAATATAGTAAAGGATTTTGAAAAGTTTAAAGATAATGTCACCACCCCAAGACAAACTTCTCAAAATCAAACTTTGAACTATATTTCATCAGAGTCAGATAATCTCACTCCTAATTCTCCTATACTGGTATCTCCTGGGCTGTCATCATTTTCTCTTAATTTAGAAGATGATGATGTTGGTGGTTTTTCATCCGAACGACCCATTGGGATGAAGAAAGCGAAATGTAAGAGCAAAAATAATGAACAAATTGCAGTTGTCATCAATAGCCTCAAAGAAGAAAATCGACAGCTTCTGAAGATGTTGAAGAAGACAAGAGAGGATAGGTTGCAACAAATGCAAATCCAAAATAAAAATTTGGCCTTAAAAGAATTTAAAAAAGAAAAGAAAATTTTGATGTAGGACTTGAATACTATCCATGATCCAACTATTCGTGTGTATATTCAAGCTGAACAAACACGAATTTTACAAAAAAGAGCAGAACAACATCAACAACCACAACCACCTTTTACATTTAATGTTTTGCCGAATATTTTAATAATATTGGCGGATCAAGAACTGATATACCGGAATATTAATTTGTTGGTCTATGATATGTTTAATTTATTTGTTTTATGTTAGATATTTTGCATTTTAGTTGCTAGTTTATTTTTAATATTATATAATATTATTCTATGTTAGTATGTTAATATGAATATATGTTAGTATGTAATATTGCTAGTTTAATATTTATGTAATATTAATCTATATTAGTATGAATATATGATGTTTTTATTTATGATATATGCATTTTGTACTAGTTATTATATATTTTTATCATCCATTTTTTATTTTTTATTTGAATTTTTTATTGAAATAATATTCGATTATAAGATGAAAAAATTATAAATATAGGACATAAATGAAAAGTTTTCCATATGTTTGGTAAATACAATAATTATTAGATTTTTTGTGATAATTAAAAAAAAAACAAAAAAAAGGGTAAAATGACATTATATTTTGGCATGGCATTGTACATATACTGTTGAATAAAATGAAAAATGGCGTAGATTGGAACAAATTATCTGCTGCAAAATGGCATTTCCAACCAAAAAATAGCGTGGGTTGGAGATGCCCTAATAATGCATATCTAAATTTTATATTAAATATTCCTTTAAAATTATCATATCTTCGTAAAAAAAAAAATAATAAGTGGTAAAAATTTAAAATTATTTCTTATTGAAATAAATATATTTTTTATTTTCAAAATACATTTTAAAGATTGATATTTAGATGATTATATAATTATTTAAATTGACTACATAATTATCAAATACTATGCATGTTATTATTTTTACTTTTCATATTATTCAAGAAGCCAAATAGATATTTTCTTAATTATTACTTTATTAAATTATGAAAAATAATTTAGTGAAAAATGGACACGATTAGTTATTAATTAAATAATTTACTAAAATTCCTCCAAATTAAAGAACATAAAATACATTTTCTTCATAAAAAAAATATAATTCATAAAAAAAAAATTAATAATAATGATTTTGTTAAGGAGAGCCTTAAGGAATTGATTAAGGGATATGTCAAAGTTGCTACTTTTCTCTTATCCCCACTTACTTTTAGATAAATTTATATAATCATGTCTGTATTAACAGAAAGTGCAAAACTTCAACCTCCATTTTTGTGTCATTGTCAACTATATTCTTTTCTCGATCGATTACGACTAATTATGAATTTTTCAACATCACCACCTCCGCTCTCCGTTCTCCTCCCTTGTCACAACTTTCCCACCATTCCTCCTTGTTCACCTTCGTCCCCCTCCCCTTCTTCGCCACCAAATATTCCTCCAACACCACCACCAACTAACTCCTTCCTTCATTGGTTTGAGTGGTAATTGCTTATATCATGCGTCTAATCTGTGGAGATGATGAAGAGGGTGATAATTCGCCAAATAAAGCTAATCTTGACGCTTCCCCTCGCCCTCGTATTATATTAGTGGGCATAGATGTGAAGCATGCAAAATTAAGTTGCTTGGTTGATTTGGGTGTATTTAAGTAAGATAGAATTTGGTAAAACTAAAAATTAAAGTGTTGGTAATTTAAGTACTGAGGGGGTGTTTGATAACACAACTTATTATTTGTGTTTGATAACTCAACTTATTACTTAATTTAATATTTTCAGCATTTATTAATTTTAAAATAGTTTAATATTTTAAAGTTTTTAACTCAACTTATTACTTATTAATATCAATAGTAAAAATATTTAAAATTTTAATCAGTTATTGCATTCAGCATAAATTTTAAATTAAAAATTTTGACTTATCATTTTAAGTGATTTTTGATTTAATTTAAACTTTTAAGATGTAGTTATCAAACAAATTTAAAACGATTAAGTGTTGAAAATTTTAAGTGCTGAATGAGTTTTTTTATTTTTTTATTTTTGGCAGATATATATGGTGGCAACTACAAGGATATTGGATCTTATCTTTTAGCTTATTAGATTTTATAATATAGTGTTACAAAATTTATGATAAAAAGTTTGGACAATAAGTTGGATTAAAAGTGTTGGGTTGTGAAACACTGTTATTGTTTTACTTATAATCAAAACTATCACTACAAAATGTAAAATAATTTTTAGGGATGTGCCCACTTTTCCCAATGTTTTAAAGATAATGGTGAATCTTGCATAACTCTAAGTTATAATTTTAGAATTGCTTCATCTGTGTGAGATTTAAAAGTGTTGCCCTAAAACAAATATCAATATTGTAATCTTCTTGAGAATGTCCATAGCCAAAATTGACAAAGTTGATATAAAAGATAACACCGTGGTTGTGTTTTTTCTTAACCAATCTAATATAAGTGTATAAAAATACATTTGTAAAGAAGAAATACCTAAATTTTCAATAAACATATAACAAACTCCAAAATTTGTAATATATAATGAACTATATGTATATAGTCATTATATTGTACTATTGCACTGTAAGGCATAATAAGTAGCTTCTTATTATAGGCATTAAATAGATCTTCTAAAAACAAATTTAGAGTCTAACATTGGTCCATCACGCATCAAATAAAAGGAAAAACTCAAATCACAAATCATGCACCACTGTGATAATAGTTAGTTAGTCCCAATCCAATAGTTAGATTGAAGGGACATGGAGGGTGTGGTGGGAAATTAGAATCTGTGACTTCCGCGGTTCCTCTTATTCATGATGAAATATAGATGGATAACATAGAAAATTACTAGCCTAATAAAAAAGATACCGATGAATGAAAATATGACCGATTTCAATAAGTTTCTCGGCCAAATTAACTAATTTTGATCGATTTCGACCAATTCGATTGAAAAACTTGTTAAGTCATGGGAGTCAACCTTATAATGAAGATTTTGTTAACAAGAGCCATTAGGGCACTAATTAAGGTGTAATTAATGTAGAAAAATGAAACAAATCTTCATCTGTTTAATAGCAACAATTTCAACAGATTGAATTTTGCTCTGTCGGAATTACATGTATGATATAAGCAATTATCATACCAACTAAAAATAAACCCACAAAAATATAAGTGATCACGGCTCCAATTGAAACAGAGATATGACATTCACCACAAAAAAAATCCCTGGTTCACTTAATTAGTGCCCTCTTCTCCTCCTCCAACCCCCTCTCTATTTCTTCCCTGGTTCACCACCACCACTGTTGCCGCCTCCACCATCTCATCACACCTTTGTTCCAATAGGAGTCCTAATCACTTACATTTTATATGGGTATATTTTTGGTTGGAGCAATAATTGGTTATATTATGCATCTCATTCATGGGGGACTGTAAGGGTGAGGTTTCGTTGATTGGAGCTGATCACCCCCCTCGCCCTCCACACCCTATCAACTTCGATCTTGTATTCAGGCTAAACAACAACTACTACCTTAGTTGAATCATCTTCCTGATGTCTTCTAATTTATTAGATTTGTATATATATATATATATATTTTTTACTACATGTTGAAGTAATTTAAACTAATCGGCCAAGTTGACTAATTTTGATTGATTTCGATTAATCTGATTGAAAAAATCGTCAGATCATGTGAGTCAATCTTTCCAATAATTATAATAAAGATTTTTTGGCTCTTATTAATAAATTTTATTAATTAGAAATAAAAATATATATATATAATTTGTTTCTTTTTTTACCAACTAATTGGACCATTGCATACTTTATGTGGTCCATTTTTTAAATCTTTAAAATTTATAATTTTATTTACTAAAATTTTTATAAAAAATATAATTTTAGTGGTTTTTTTTTTTTTTTTTTTTAATTTAACTTAATTTATAAGTTAAAATTTTTATTTTCAATTTAGAACTACATAACATGGAGTGAAAATAAAAAGAAAACAATTGATAATTTTGTTAAAAAAAAGAATATAATTCTCATTATCTTCCTTTTCTTGTAAAACATTTTTTAGTTCTTAATGTATCCATCTGCCCATTTTCATTGTCATTGTCTTCCTTTTCTTGTGGGCTCGATGCTTTGCTGCTATCCGCAGCTTCCTCTTAGCATTTCGCATTGGATTGACAACAGCCATGACCTTTTCCTCTTGCTTCCTTTTGTCCCTCTTCACCTTAATAGTTTTCCTTATCTCACTATAAACCTGTACAAAATTGTGGATGCCTAAAGCATTTCGCAGGATTTCGCGAATGTCTTGCGCTAGCTGCTTCAGATTATCTGAAAGACATGCCAACCAGTTAATGTTATCAGCTAGTTGTATGTGAAAACAAGATGAAAGGAAATTCAACACAATAGTTGGATATAGATGAGGTGATGCACAATTATGTGAAAACATCAAATGGATAATGCAGACAGAACCAACCACAGAGAGGAACTAATCAAGTTATTAACTTTCTTTCAGACTTCAAATTCCAAGTACAAGTAGTAAATTAGATTACAACACTAATATCAATGATGATGATAGTAAATGAATGACAACATAAACCATCTATGAGAATACAATCTCTTGAAGCTTAATGTGGCTAATCTCCATAGCTTATATGCTACTAACCTCAGCTAAAATGCCAAACTTATATGTATGAACAGTTCTCAACAAAAAACACGATGTAAGGTAATAATATCAAAAAGGAATTATATATTAAAAATAAGAATACACCAAATCACATGGTCTCAAATGATTTTTGGAACTCAAATACTCCATTTTCTCTGTCAAATCAATCAAAGCCAATAAAGATTTAACTCAGAAAGAAAGGAAACAAATCAAAAGCAAAATTATTCATCTCCATGCTTAGAAATGGAATAGCATAAGAGAGGAAGAACAAACTGACCAGGGATGACCTTCCCAGCAAATCCTTCGCAAACTTTATACAAGGGTAGCAGCAAGTCAAATGCATAATGCTGCAACACATCCTGGCTGATTTGAGAAGAAATTTTTCCAAAACTATCGAAGATGATTGTCATCTGCATGCAATTAATCAACATTAGACAACAATAATTATTTAAAAGGGAAAACCAACATCTAATTCCAAGTTACAATAGGAAAACCAAAAGACAATATTCACAAATATCTTCATCAAGCTTAAAATTTCAGATGTAACACCATCTCCAAACTAACCTGAATAGCCTCCATTTGAAGAGCAATTTTACCCATTTTTTTAATCAAATTAGAGATGAGCAAGTATCGGAGATTCTTAGACTGGTCTCCATCATCTTGGGCATGTACACCAGAGATAACATTTAAAAACATATCTTTTCCTTTCCTTGAATCAAGCAACTGAAAAGCCTTGAGAAATAGGCCCTGTTCATGCTGTTCAAGTGTAGACCAGAACATGTACGGATCAGCACATTCCACTTTTCCCATCAAAGAATGAATAGAACAAATCGTAAACACAATATTCTGTACAATCAGGTTTTTGACAGTATCATCAATGCCTTGTGTTTTCAGCTGGCAGCAGAGAGAAACAGCTATCATAAAAAGCCTATGTGGCCTCATAAGGAAAAAGGTTCCCAGTGATTTTTCATGACTTTCCCTGCTGGCCGTAGTTGCAGTAGCAAAGTAAAAAGCCACAAGACGGCTTGATATGTTGCGTAGCCATGGGTGTGGGTGTAAGAGCAATTCACATACTGCTTCCCATATATCCTGGGAAAACAAAAGAAAACGGAACAAGACAGAAAGATAAGTACATAACTGAAATGGGAAGGGGGTGGACATAGCCACCAGTAATGCAAAAGAATTTTGATAGAATGAAAAGCCACCAACACCACCATGGAAACAGAAAATTCACAGAAGTAAATAAAAATTCGAACCAGTTGAAAGCAATGGCCTTAAACTCGGAAAAAATTATCGCAACAAGATACCATAAGTTAATTGGAATCAGATAACAATTTAAGAATGCTAACTTCATGAGCCAAATGATTTAGAGAGTAAAACTGGTATTGTATTCATTTATTTACAATAGGTAATAGGTGCATCCCTTGACGTTCCAGACGAACTAAATAATATTTCCCACCATAGAAACTGGATAATTAATTTAGCTAAGAAATCAACGTTGTTGGCAAGTAACCAACTACAATGCCAAAACTCATTTGACAATTTGGTAGAGGCGTGAAAGATTTATTCCCGTTTCTGCTAAAGCAAGGAGCCGAATGTGTAATCAGGAATTCAACCTTAGCTTAACAATAAGACTGTTTGAGGTTAACAATGAGACTGTTCAATTTCTATAGTAGACTCTAAACTCTATATATCCACTTAATAATCTATGATGACATTTTATAGGCCTCGACAAATCTCATCGATAGCATCCCCCTTATTCTTGAGCCTATTTTTCTAAATTACTTTCCGCCAAAAAAAAAAACAATATAATTTATCCATAAAATGAATAAGCAACTTTCTATAATTAATGATGACACATTTTTCAATGATCCTGTAATATTTACAATAAGATGCCAACCGATAAAATGATGTTCCCTCAATAAGAAGTCTAGTATATTTCACCCAATTCTTTGAGATTATCCATACCTCGAGATGATTTTCAAAGCTGAGATCACAAAAATGATGCAGAATCTTCTCCAACAAAACTAATGAATAATATGCCTCCTTCCAAAGAGGAACAGTGTCATCGGAATGATCTAGCAATGGCTTATCGGTGACAGCATTGGCAGCAGCCTGCAAGATGGTTTTACTGACAGGCAATATACTGCTGATATGCTTTTGAAAGCTTTTATTCATGACCTCAACCAGTAATCCCATGACCTGTGCACACAAAATTGGAGGCCATTAGAAAACAGAATATACCAAGATAGAATTCAAACCTAAAAGGCAAATATTTCCATCACTCCAAGGCTTCAAGCCCATCTAGAACTGTAAAACATAATAAATCAGGAAACATAAATGCAACTGTGATAGGGTAAAGTTTGATGGTAAAACACAAATACAAAAACAAAAATTCAATTCCTTAACCCACCCTACTCAAGAATGCATCATGTAAGCCAACATACTGAGAAGTATATCATAACACCAAATGCATCTTACCATCTTCCCAGAAACACATTGGATCCTAACTCCTCACATCATAGAAGGTGGGCTGACTGGCTATTATATATCCATACTCTCCTTGCAGACAAAGCACAACTTGGAGAATGTGGCATATAAAGGTTAGAAATATGCCTCTGCTAAGGCAGCATTCCCCATTGTCCATAAGACCGTACTTGCTTCTATAAATCATACCCCCTATTTTCATGTGTACTAATGTGTAGGTCCCCTGTTGATAGAATTCTCTAAACCGGATCTAATTGTACAGGTTATGTTCTTGCATTTACAATTTATCATTTATAACATGTTTCAGAAATCTTACCTGTGCACCAGTACTCTGGAGTCGCCGCTTTTCATCCACATACCAAGATAGACTAAAGTCGAGCATGGAATCCAGTAAATGTGGACTTACACGTCCGATCAGTAGCTTTAAAACTGTACCAGTCATCGAGCGGACTTTAGCATCACTATCATTGACCAACGATTGCACCAAATGGATATATAGTGTTTGTGCATGTTTATCCAGGAAGTTTTTGGGAAATTTGATGATTATAGCATGGAGCATTTCAAGTACAGCTTCTCTTCCAGTTGAATACTCATAACTGCAAAAGGAGCAAGTTAGCATATGCCATATATGCAGAGAGAGAAAGAGAAAAGAGAAACAAAAATGTTCAACTGATGTACATACCTCAAATTCCTCAGCAGAAAATCTAAATGTTGTTGTAAATATGTCCCTGAAAGATGATAATCAAGTAAGAATTGCAATAATATCTGACTGCATTTCTTACGAATTGGATCCACTTGGCTTGTAACCATTAGTTCTGCAACACGAACCATAAGATCATATATCTCAGGAACAACCAGCTTGCGATTAACTACTGCTTTTAGAACTGAGAGGGCAATGAAAGAGGGATTCCTCTCAAGATCAACAAACAGTGGAAACTGAATTAGCAGATGCAGTTGATCAGATGAAAGGGTAATTTTCGTACTCCGCAAGAGCACAGTTAACATTTTTAGACATGATTGCATCAGAGAATTATTGGCATTTACAGAACTTTGGGCAATACTCAATAGCGTCACCTTTATTTTATCAGCCTGGGATGCAAGGGATGGTAGAGGAAGCCTTACCAGAGGCGTAAGGCATCTAATGGATGCACATAAAATATCTTCATACATAGAACTCAAGCAGTTGCCAAGAAGTTTAACAAAGGGATCCAACATTGACAGAAGTTCTTCATTACTTTTATCCAATTTTACACTCTTCATTCGGTTATATAATAACCCAAGAGCAAGCACTGTAATGAGATGCGAGCATGCTGATTTAGTTCCAACAATTCCACCTGCAGAAATTTTTTTCTCATTCACATCATGTCTAGGGCGAGGTGTCAACTCGGTACCAGAAGAATTCACACCCTGTCTATTTTCCTCATTGATCCCATCTTCAATAAACCCATATATGAAAATAAATAGATCAGTCTGATCAACAGATGGATTACACTCGATACCAGCTGCTATGTGATTTAACATACTCTCCAATTTGGTTTTCAGTTTGGGTGTCAGATGCTTCTGCATGTGAGCTTTAACTGGTGAAAGAAGTTTCAAGCCATGGCTTTTGAATGTTATGTTTTGGGCAATTATCTTCAAAGTTTCAAAGGACTTCAGCTTCCTAGTTTCTTTCATTTTAGAAGCAATCTTTTCCACTTCTTTCTCCTCAGCAACATCTCCAAGAATATCATTCTCTACCACAGAAAGGAGATCTTCCATACAATAATCTAATTTCCCATAGATGGGATATGAAAGAAGCTTTGACAAAATAAAATTTAGAGTATATCCCAACACATGTAGCTCAAATCCTCGCTTCAAGGTAGCTCGCAAAACCCCAACTATAAACTGCAAGTATTCCAGCCCAAGCTCCTTTAAACAAGCAGCCAAAGCAAGCCTAGCTTCATCACGGATGCTTTCCATGCGGCTCTTTAAACGGTTTGCAATGCGATGAATAATACTTGGAAGTTGTGAGTCCATTATATCTGAAGGAAGCAACTTTAACACTTTCAGTACAGCCACATTGATGTTAACATTAACCTTCTCAGCATCAAAATCCAGTAATTTTTGCATCTTTGGAAGCACAGTTTTTTGAAGACATGCCTGTACTTCAGTGGCTATAATAGAAGTACTACATTTAAGAAACAAAGTTGAAGAATTACTGCCATATTTGTGCAATGTAGCTAAAGAACCTGTCTCGGTTCTATCAGTGCCTAAAACGCTGTCGAAAGAGTCTTTATTTTCTTGATGGGAACAATTTTGTGAGAAATGGAACTGGTCCAATATGGAGCAAATCAGCCGCAATAAAACCTTCTGCTTGTCCAGATTCATCTTCATCTCCTGAAAGCATCTACTCAATAATGCATAATATGACTTCCAATCCATCTGAGCAGCAATTGAAGCAAGAGCTTCAATGCATGCAGTTTTAATGTGTTCTCCTTTTCCACTTTGTACATCAAACAACATATTGAAAAAGAGTGGAACGAACACTTTAGTCATAATTTCCTGGAAATCAATAGTAGCTTAGTGAGTATCAGTCACATTGTGGTTGCTAGCAGAAAACCTTGAAGCATAATAAAAAGAGAAAAAGAACAATTACCTCTGACAAGTTACTTTTACTAATAACATTACTAAAGCGTAAGAGTGCCCTCGCCCTCCTATGCTTCTGCAATAACAAAAAAAACATGTAAGGGTCTCACATAAGACGACACAGAAAAGCATATTGTCCAAGCTCTTTTATGAGTGATGGGCAAAGGAAATAATTTCATCAGCCAATCCTGTTTTTATAGAACATGAAAGCTTAAATGGTCACAAGATTTGCTTACAAGAAAGATTGAAGAAATAAGTTCAAAAATTGACCTGCAAATGAATAACATTGTTGAAAAAATCTTGCTCAGCATCCTCTGAACACAGCACTTTGAAGGAATTGAGATTTTCCACCTCTGGAAGTTTCAACACCATACCTCGTAGTAACTCGAGCCATTCCTGAAACCAAGCAAATCAATTACAAAAACCATGCCAATACTAGGGAATCCTTACTCGGTGCAAAAAATTTGTCCAAATTTAATTTCTTATCCATCTTATAGATTAAAAAAAAAATGTTGCTGCAATCTTCTATGATCTCCTTATTCCTCACTCTAATTACCATATGCAAAACTTTTAGACCTAAAACCAATTCGAGTCAAATTGCAAATATGGCAAAGCTTTTAGTGGTGGTCAATGTGTTTAGTGTAGTAAAAAGTGAGCTTTCACAAACTAGATAATTTTTGGAGGGTGAAGTAAAAGATTTAGTTTAAATAATGATACCAGTAGTATTACACCAAAATCTCACAGCTATTTGATTAATGTAATGACCAAAAGAATGCAATGCAAACTACATCATACATGAGGGGTTATATCAATACCTTCCTAACTGAACTTCCCTCCTTCATTGCATTCCCCATGTGCTTCAAAAGAAACTTGTTTATTATGCGTCGAACACATGCTTTTGTCCAATAGTATTTGCTATCTGTTGTGATCACTTGATAGGCTTCATCATGATTCTTATCCTCTCCACCAAGAATTAAGGCACCAAATTCAACAAAAGAAAGCAATGACCTATAAGCACTGTGCCTTAGAATTAATTCTTCTGATGACATATCATACACACAATGTGACAAGATAGCTAATGCATGATCTTCTTCAACAGTATAGAATATCCCCACATCTATCTTTTCATAAGCACTGACGATGGTGTCATAATCAAGGCCACCCATTTCTATAGCTGAGGTTGCATTCAATTCACGGATAAGTTTCACCTGCATATAAGCCAACATTAATAAAAATTGTCTCGTGACAAAATTCTGAAATCATGGAACTTCAAGATAAATATCCATCGGAAAATGCAAAGAAGGGCAAGTAGTACCACAAAGAGCATAGAAGGATCAGTTTTTGCAAGAGCATCAAGAAGATCACAGATAATCAACCGCATATCCAGTTCAACAGAAATAAGAAGTGGGGATATAGCATTAAGAATTTTTTTAGTACTCTCAGTCCCTAATACTGGTACGATGTCTCGAATAATCTGCAAGCATTCAACACAGACACCTGCAAAGACAGATAAAAAACAATCACATATCAAGATAAAAGTTAAACAGTATTCATATTGAAGTTACGAAAAATTCTCACCAGAATCTTTCAGTCTTGTGGCTAGCAATGGAAGCAAGACGTCCAAAAATTTCCTTGATTGTAACTGATCTTGCACATACTTTGACAACAATTTGAAAATTCTAGTATGTGTCTCTCCAGGATATTTGGCCAATTTCCTGGTACAACAGAGGTAAAAGAGAGTTCCACATTATCGTTAGTGACTATAATGAACTATTCAATCTGAGTCGTTGGCCGGCTGCCTATTTAAAGAACAAAGTCCAAGTGCAAATCAGATTCCATCGTACTCACAACCTCCAACAAGTCATTGGTTTTTCCTTTGGATTATTTTTGACTTTATTCAGACATGTCAAGACCAAATTCTGTTAGGATCTTATGCTATATATATATAGAGCTGAAATGTTCAGTTCAAAGTCAGAATTCTAAATACCAGTTTACAGGTATTCTATTTTCCTGGTTGTTTAACCAGATTCCTGGTCGTTTTACCAGAAAATCAGCCTCGTTGTTTTTTTCTTTTATATCTTTTTGTTCTTCCTTTTCAGTTTTCCCTTACCTACTACATAACCTAATTAAGGCTAGAGCTAGGTAGGTACATCAAATAGAAACCACTACAACCACTTACTAAAGCATCATTTTCCGGCACCAAGTCAGAAGACCTAAATTGCCCTCAGAACTCAGGCTCACAACTATATCCCAACAGACCACCTGATTCCTATTACCAATCCCCACTCACAACTGAACAAAAGTCCTTTACATTCTACAATCTATTCATAACCCTTGCTAAGAACATTAAACAAACACAAAAAGAAGGGGCAAACACCATTCAAACAAGCCTCAAGAAGTCCATGTCATATTCATGGAAGATGTCACTACAATTCTTTTAAGCAAATAACAACCTAGTAAATTGTCATAGCTCTTTTTCAATGAGAAGAATATTAAACCAGGTAGAATAATTTATCAAAAAGATGAAGTAGCAGAAAGTATAGCAGGAAAAGCTATAGCAATAGCAGTTTATGAAATATCCATACAAAGTTACAAACTCCATTCATTATTTCAGGATAAAATGCAGAGGTAAATATGAGGATGACCAAACAAAAATTACAAGTTTTTTTTGGGACAGAATATTAATATTATCTTTTTCCCTTGAGTAGTTAGACATTAACTGCTAGACTAAGCTGGACAGGAGCATTTGTTATCTTAGCATATGTCAAGAGCAAGGCAAGCAGTCATAACTAATTTGAATAGAATATAAATTTCAAACTCACAAATGAATCAGAGTAAAATTCAAGCAAACAATTGAAGTGAATCATTGATACCTCTTGTTTGCACTATCACCCTGAAAAAGACAGTGCAAGCTGCTGATAAGTTTGTCAATGTTTGGAAGTAGAACTTTCTTCACCGTGTTGTCTTCATCATCAAACTCTTCATCAAGATTCAGTAGGTTCTCAGCGAACTTAAGAACACAAGATTTAATAGCCTCGGAAGCAGTAGGGACAGTTAAAATTGAGAAAATATCAGGAACAAGATTCTTTTCCCTAGATAACAGCGCTACAAGGTGGCAACTGCTACTCATAGCCAAAAAACATGAGAAAAGAGAACTTGGTTTCTCACTGCTAGAACCTTCCTGCTTGAAACTGTCAATTAAAAGTTTTACTGATGTGAAGAGCATGTCCCAGAATTCACTACCAAAGTCATGATCGTCATACTTATTGAGAACAACGGAAACAATTTTCAGACACAGAGACCTCAAATCCTTGAACTGCTTCAGAGATGCGTTCGTCTGAAAAGGCAAATAATTTACATTAGAAACTGTCATATTTTGTAAATCCAACTCAATGCTAGCAATGACTATCGTCACTCATGAATGGCATAGAATTTGCTTCTCAATGACCAAGTTGACCACAGGTGAAAATAGAGTGACAGCACTCCCAACAAGACATTCTCAAAGAGGGGAAAAAAGAACAGAATAATAAAGAACATATCCTCTCCTCAGCTCTCACTATAAACACACAAATCACCATTAGCTAATAGATTTACTTTATATATTATACAAAGCTACAAGAAAAAGAACTGCCTGCGTGAACCGGAAATAACAATAAATATTTTGACGCTAGTACAATTCAGTATATTCAGCATATTTAAACATTACCAATGCATGATTCACCGCAGCATTGTCTTCTTCATGCAATTCAAGGTTTGCACTAGAATGACTTTCGGTTGTAGAAGATCCAGAGCCTTTTGCAGCATCAAGACTTGAAGTACAGCTTCCCAATACTCGAACAACACATCCCATTAACAGATCCAGAAAAGGTCTGATATGTGATTCATCAAAAACTCCAAGAATATCTTCAATGACATGCAGAAAACCATATCTCTTCTTCCAAGATAGTGTCATTATATTTTCCAAGGTGAAGTACTTCAAGATATTCGATGGTTGAATTTCATTGAAAGCACTTTTGGGTAAGGTCCAAAACATGTTTGCAATACCATCAGCTTCCTTTGATATAATATGCAAGGGCTTTATTAACAGTGCAAAGAAAAAAGGAATCTCATTGACATCAAGTTGAGCAATGAATTGAAGAACTGCCTTTCGATGGTGCACACTTGTATGCTAACAAAAGAAGCATATGACATTAAGTAACACATAAGATGACAAAGAAATATAAATAGATACACAGAATAACAGGACAAATTTCTTTTTCTCATTATTGTTTTGCTTCAAAGGAATTTTTTTCCTCTTTTTGTACCCACATTTCTCTTATTTCATAATACCATTTCTTCTTCTAGAGAGAGAGAGAGTATCACAATCAATGTGATAGGAGAAAGAATGAAAGAAATACTCAAGTTAGGCATACCTTTCGAGAAGCAAGCGTCTTTGGTTTTCTCACTTTTGGCATCAGAACAAGGATAATTAAAGGCACGAGATTAGCTCTGTGACTTTCCTCAATGGGATAAGATTCTCTGCTCAAACTCCATGTCGTTAATTCTTCTCTCAAATTCTTTGAACTGATTAAGTTTCTCAGATGCTGCTCATATGGGAGCAAAAAATCATCTTTCCATGTTAAGAGGCAGTCAAGAACCCTCGTCTGTATTTCAGCATCATTTTCATCCAAAAGCCTATTAGAAATGGCCAAAGTGAAATCGACAAGTAATTTCAGAAGGTCCGAAAAATAACACCATAAAATATCAATATATAAACGAGAAAGCATCTGCTAGTACTATGCCAACCTCATTAGCAGAACATCTTTTAAAAACTGACTCCGATAAAAGGCCTTAGGATTCCGCATAAGCTTAAACAAGTTTAACCATTCTTTGAGGATGCCCCTCCACTCCTTACCTTTGCAAGCATCTAAACTGAATGATCCCACACTGCAATCCCAACTTAAAACATAAATTGACTGCAAGCTATGTGGTAAAGCTTTCACAATGTATTGTCCAAACCACTAAAATAAAAAGAGAGTGGGGAGAGAGCCTATCTCAAGAATAAGCTACCTGAGAAGATCATCATTGTTGTAGCCCAAAAACATCAAGAACAGCGGTACAATTTGTCGAGAACGAGATTCAGCAACAGAAGGAATTTTTTGTAAAGACTGCAGCAATGAGGATAGAACAGTTGCGTGTGCTTTGCTATCAGATGCAGGAACAGCTAAAAAATTAAAACGATCAACCAAGTCTGAACATCAGAATTTAGAGTGAAGTTAAACATCCATCGAATAACATTGCAAACAAGCTTAAAAGATTGAAAATAACATGAAAAAGACCAAGCTGACTGCACAAAAATAAGGTATAAAATAGCATATATTCTGATATTTTTGTTCTTCATCAACAGCATGGAGAGTAGAAAATAACAAACAAAACTGACCATAAACACCCTAATCTATAAGGGTTCATCTGGATAGATGGTCATTTGAAATGAAGGTTGATTTGGATTTAACATGTTGATTTTTTATACTTTTTCACTTGAAACACAAATCCAAATACATTATCATCTCAAATGTACATCTATCCAAATGAACCCTAATGTTATATGGCATCAAAGGAGACAAGCCAAGCCACGCCTGCAAGAGTAATTTGGTCCCCAAAACTACAAGGAATTATACCACTTACCACTCAACTTGTAAGGAAATTCAGTACTTTGTCCATCCAGTTTATCATGTGATGACTGAAATGCAGACAGGCATTTTCCAAAGTAATGAACAAAAGTGTCCCATACAAGAGTAATGTGTTCCCCAATCAGAACTGCAAGGCACTCAGATGCCGGATTCCATAGATAACTGAAACGGTTATGGAAGATGCCAATTATCCCACCCAAAACGATGGGTATATAAGTTTCAGATATCCTTCCAGCAGAGAGGGCCATCTGTATTTTAGAGATTAATAGGATAACTTTCCTGCTTGTAGAAATTGAAAGAGGAGTTGCTTCAATCAAGAGGAGGAGCTGAAGAACCTGGCATTCAAAGGGAAATCCACCATAACTTCATTAGAATAACAGTATATAATAGCAGAAGCAGTGATAAGATAGATATACATACATTAATGCCATGACTATCTGCAGGATGAGTCCAAGGAACTTCTGTTTTCATTCTCTTCTCAGGTGGCTGATCTTCGGATGATATTTCACATTCTTGATATTCATAGTGGCACAAAATTCTTAGGGTTGGAACACGAATTCTCTTGTCCGAGTTACACAAATTATCAGCAAAAACACCTAATGCGTCGACAGCCTTCTTTATTTCAAACTCAGGATGATATGATTTGTGGCGGTTGTTAGACTCCAATGTTGGCCTATTACATTAACAATAGCAGAAAATTATAGGAAGCACAAATGTATCGGTCAAAACATATTATCAACAAGTGGGTGGCACTAAAAAACAAAGAAAAACAAGCCTCATATATCAATATCAGCAAAGTTATTAACCTACCCATGCACATAGTCCAAATAATCAGCAACAGCAGATAATACATGCGAGGACGATTTGCATTTTTTTGCAAGACATAAAATTTTGCTTGTTTCTTCGAGCGCAGACATTTTGCTAAATTTGTAATAGGAACTTAAAGCAGCTCCTACAAGGCTTTGCCAAGCACATTTGGAAACACCAGCAATACTTTCTGAAAAGAACAGCAAATAATTATTCACAATTGAACAAAAGCAATCTAGGCAATGGTACAAACATATTACTCCCTCTGTCCACAAATTATAGTCCACTTTTGTTTTGGTACAAAGATTAAGGGTTTGTGTTTCTTTTACTATTTTATCCTTATTATGACCACTAATAGCATTAATTATTCTAGAATAACGTGATTGATTATACCTATACTAAAGGGCATATTTGGAAACACAATAATAAATTTAACTTGAAAAAGAAAGTAGACTATTTTTTTTGGACATCCCAAAAACGAAATGTGGACTATAATTTGTGGACAAAGGGAGTAATAAAAAACCACTTCAACAATCTTTAGGACAATACACCAGCTTAGGTAGTGTGTTGTAATGGTACAAACTTTCATCACCCTCAGATAACTAAACTTATTCTCAAGGAAGAAAATGTTACCATGAATGACAAGTTGATCAACAGCATATTAAGAAAGTCAAAAACTTCTCCAGAGGATTTAAAATAACAACCACCTCAGTCAAATGAAAGTATAAAGCCATTTTCACATCACAAATCATTCTTGAAGATAAATGCAACAAAGAGTAGACAGGACTCAAAATTACATTCAAATTCAAACTATTTTTCCATAATTGAAGGAAAAATTATCTCACCATCTTCAATCATCAAGAGGCGATCTAGTGCGTCTATCAAATCCATTAGTAATGATGGCTTTGCTAGGATACCCATCATATGAGGATAACAGCAGATGACTCCCCAGAGAAGAGCCAACTTGTCCTTATCAATTACGGTAGACGATGGATTACCAGGAGTAATATCATTGATCACTCCAATCCAGGAGCAGATAGCCCCCTGTAGAAAACCACATATCCTTGAAAGACTTTCTTCAGATGTTCCATCTAAGAAGCTGGAACTTAAATGGTCCTTTTGCAATCTCTCACAGAATGACAAAAGCATAAATAGAACTTCCTCCTGTGAAGTTTCTATTAAATCATTCATTGCACTGAAAATCCAATAGAAAATGTTTACTTGTGTGCCGAAACTACAAAATTATTTTGAACATCCCCAAATTAACTAAACTGTGATCATTACCTTAATATATTAACTCTGAATGCATATATTATGCATGGTTCTTTCTCCAGCAGCTCTCTAATAAAAGTCAAGCAACTAAAACCCAAACCACATGTATGTTAGAACAAAGAAGAGATGGGAACAGAAAGAAATTGACAGCAAAAAAACAAAACTATTCCACTAGAGGCAACACCTTGAGTTCTTCAACTGAAACACAGGAGCCCATTCCAATGAACAGTCAGAGATAGTAGACATATCATTTGAACTTTTGAGCCCATCAAGAATGCATAGCATTAATTGCAGAACCTTATCAATAACTTCAGAATTGCCTTCTTCCACCACAATGCTAGAAGGCACAATAAACTTCTGAACAATTGACCTTACTCGTTCAATCATCGGTTGGTAATCTGTACAATATACAAGCAGATTAAGTCAGCAATGAAGAGGAAAATAGATAGTATACATTTTTCCTAATCCTTCTTATAATTTATTTCTCTCAAATAAAATGAATAGGTATATAGATGTGAGTTCAAGCACAATGACCAACTTCAGAAAGCAATAACAGAACCCAAGTCTCAAAGAATATTATTGCTCACCAGAAACCTTCATCCCATTATTAATCTGGACAGTTGAAATAAGCAGTGATAAAAGGCAAGTTAGATGCCGGTCATTTTCAGAATCATCTATTTTCTGATATAAGCAATTCCAGATCAAATTTAACTCCTTTGGTTCCAGATCCTCACATAATCTTTGAAAGGTAGCAGTTAGAACTTCAATAACAGAGTCCACATCTGACAAAGAAAAGAGAGAGAGAGAAACACAATTACACAAAAGAATCCCACTCACTGAAATAATCAATGGCTTGATGGGCATAAGCCATCCGACCAAAGGATCTTGTAATCATAGTAAAGCAATCTACCAGTCATAACAAATTAATTACAAGCAAAAATATGCACTGTAGGTTCTCGGGGTTAAACATAGGATACCAAATTTAGACATAAGAAAAAATTTAAATAGTTTTCCCTGTGAAGGAATATAAACCTTAAACTACTCTCACCAACATCAGTATGTGCTACTTTGAATCTTGTCAGGTTATTTCCCTTATCACAAATCCTATACATGACTAAGCAGAAGAAAAGATATTTTAAACCCTAGACATGCTGTCTGATTTTCTCCCAAAATGAATAGGGTAGAAGCTGAAGCAAAATTTCCCCAAAATATTATATGATTAATGACTCAAAATATATATATATATATTTCACGTTTGTCATATATATATATATATATATGATGAAAGTGGTAAATGATTAAATAAACACTAAGTGGCAAGGAAGCATGCAAATGATATTAAACTGTAAATAGTTAATATAAAGCCATGTCTTAGTGAAGGAGCTTGCCTTGGTCAAACTTATCACCGATAGTAAATATAGAATTTTCTGTCAATATCTGTAATACTCGATCTGCTCTTGAATGAAACCTTGACAAGGTTCCTCTCATGATATGATAAAGTAAAGCACTGACTCCAGATTTTCGCACAAGTAAAGGTTTTTTCACAACCTCAAACATGATCTTTCTAATGCCTGCAATTAGAGGCACGCATCATTCAGTTGAGCATAAATTCAAATTTGAATGCGCATTACTCAAGGAAAAACAAGCAATGAGGTCAGCAAAAACACCGTTGAAGCCCAAAACAAAAATATAGAAGCACAATTATTTCTTTCATCCACCCAATAACAAAGGAATAAACCATCACTGAATTTGAGATGTCAAATATCATCTTTGGCAGAATACCTATAAGCATCTTTTAGGCATACAATATGAGTCCATAATCACATGTAGAAAATAAAAATGAAAAAGTACAACCTCATCCCCGAAAAAACTAGTATATCCATTCCATAACAACATAATAACTTCACATAATAGAAATTTATCAAGTCCTATACTCATATATTTAGTGGACCACAGTGTTCAAGAAATAATTCAACTTCATAAAGTTCCTACAGCAAATCCAATAATAATTTAAACATACGATCTTCCAAATTATGGTAAGTACTAATTCACAAAGGGGCCTTTTGTCTTCCGAGACACAGCCAAAGAAAAATCCATTGAACAAATATAAATATAGATCAAAAGCAACAACATGACTAAACAAGCAAACAATATCTTCTACATGTATTATTAAGCAGAGCATTTGGCACTTCAAGCTGCAGATTCTTATAAGATAAGTCCACTTGGGATAAACCAAGATCAGTCAAAATTCCAAAATTTATACATTACTTCCTAAATTATGACATTTCAAGCTTTATTGAAGATTCCTGCCAAGAGATATAAAATTCACCAGCTGCCAGTTAATTACATCTTCGAAACCCAACTTGGTGCTCTACATATATAGGAAGCAGAGCAATGAATTCAACCAAGCATCACACACAAACACAAGAAGCATGCTTCATATGTAAATATTCAGAACATATTTGCTCTTTATTCATGTGAAGCAACTTACTGTAAACAGATTGAGGCAATGAATTTGAAAAATCACAGCACGATAATACCTTTTCTAAGTTGCTCCTTGGGAGCATTTCTCAGCAAGAATGATGTTGCCTCTGCCATAAATTCTTGTACATAGTCCTTTGGATAGTATCTTAATTTTATTGTCAACCTTCAAAAGTATAAATAAAACTATAAGGAGGGTATAAATATATGTTCATAAGCAATTCCACCTTACAAGCGTATAAATATATGTTCATAAGCTATCATTTTCACCTATCTTTAACACTATATAAACTTCAGAACTTCTTATGGCTGGTTTTCTAGAATCCACCCACACTTGAAATTATTATAAGACTACCATAGCGTTTGGAACAAATGAATTCTACAAAATTTTAGAATTTTTAGCAAGTCCATTTAAGTCCTGCTTGGGACAAAAAAAAGTATTTAGCAATTTCAATTCTATCAAATTCAATTGATTTGAGACAAATTCTGTCCAATATTGACCCCCAATTGTGAACAAATTCCAGACCACTAAGTTATAAAATTAATTGGACTAGAACACCAACTCTTGTTCCAGAACAACTCAATCTCTCTATCTTAAGCACATTCCACTATTAAAAAATTGAGTTCTATTCTCATTTGTCCCAACATAATATTGAATTGAATTCAACAGAATTCCAGGTATTAATACCAAACAAAAAAGTTCCAAACAGAATGTATAAGGTGTTTCATTATCCAACCATAAAAATGACAAAAGATTCAATGAGCAGCTACAAGTAAAAGTATTAAACACACAGTGAGTCAATATTATCATATCATACCTAATCTTGAGCAGCTACAAGATTGTTCAATAAAATATACAGTGAGTCAAAATTACCATATCATACTTACTTCAGCACAATTACAACATCCTTGACGAGATATTTTTGCAAGTACATCAGAATATAAGACCATGATGTAAAAATCTGCAAAAATCCAAGATTGAATTTCATATAAATAAAGCAGAGTACACTAGAAAAAATGGCATCTACAGATTATACATCATCATAGAAACCATTTTTAGACCTGTTCAATGATCTCTGGCTCCCTGTCAGCACCACTTTTGAGGAGAGAGGCAAATGAATCTGCAATCCTAGGCAAAAAGCTGGCAAATCCCAAAAGTACAAATTGTCCAAATCAAAAATAAAAAAATAAAGAAATTAATTAACCACAAAACAACAAGATTCACATAGAACATCAAAATTAAGAAACTATGAATGATCTTTTCAAAACTTGACATCTACATGCTAGTCTACTCACATAAATAGAACATAACAAGTAAATACATCGGAAACAAGCAGGAAGCAATCCAAAACTTTAAATCCCTCTTTTGACCAACCAAGAGCCCAAAAAATGGGAAACAAAAAAATAAGGACCATGAGCACAGAACTTCAACATTTGAGTCTGCCAGAGTGTAGATATGGGATAAGGGTGATAGAGAAAGAAAGTTCAAAGAAAAGATAGAGGATTTACGAGTTGAACAAGCAGATACTTGAGTGCCAAAGACAATTCACATACTCAGGGAACTAGAGGTTCTATAGACAATTCTCCAAAACCACTTCTATTTACTCCATGCATTAATTCACAAAAAATGAAATACTAGACTAAATCTTAGTCCCAAACTAGTTGGGTCAACTATATGGATTTTCCTCCATTCCACCTGGTTTAGGGCCATATCTTCAAAAAGATCTTGCAGCCAATAAATCCTCTCTCACAACTTCCCCCTAAATCAATCTACATTTTGCCCTCACTAATTTCATTAAATAAAAATATATATATATGAAAAAACTCCTTATACAAGTATTCAAAAGCATGGGAAAATGGATTTACTATGGCTCATTAATATAACTCTAAAAAAAGTAGAAAAAAGCAAAATCAATGACAGCCAACCAGAGACATATTAAACTCACGAGATAAATTCCTGTAGTAGATCTCTAGATAGAACTGCAATTAACCTGTAAAAATCAAACAAACTGCATGAGTTCCAAACAAGGAAAAAAAATGTTATATATATATATATATATATTCAATTTATATATATATTCAATTTATTGAAGATAAGAGAAACAATTATATCTTGTAAGGAAGAAGATATCCACCAAAATAGAAAAGCAGGAAAAGAAAACAAAAGGATATTCCAGTCCCATCAAGCAACAATCTAGTCTCGGAACTCTAGAATAAGAATATCATAATGACTTCAAAGAAACTATTCTATCTCAACAAATTATGAAAACATGTTCATATAAATACGAACAGTTCAACCAATATTTCAAGGATTTAACAATGCTGTTACTGTTAAAAAGTTAAATAATCATTTCCAACATGAGAGCCTAATTTTCCTAGTAGCAAAAAAAGGTAACGTAGAATTTTTAGGGAAGCGCAGAAAGATTATTCAGATCAAGTCCATAGTTGGTCATCCTCTTGGTTTTAACAGGAATTCAAACATCCTCTTGCACTATTATAAGTCATGCTAATCTCCTGCTTGATATCAAAGTGGGTAATTACAGCAAAGGCATATTCTCATGTGCAAAAAAAACCTGGCAGGAATGACTAGCCTAACTCAAGTTAATATAAATAGAAAAAATAGAGCCATTTGTTCCCAATCTGACATAGGTCGTGCATTTAAGGTCAGATGATGATAAAAAATCCCTAGGAGACAACAGCTGTCAATCTAAAATAAGCAATATCTTGTAATTTGGGTTTTCCAGTTTTGAGCTTAAACACTTCAATTTATACTATATGCACTCTTTTCTTTTTTATTTGCTCCATCACCTATACATGACTCATGCTCATCCAAATATTAAACAAACCTATTCATCAAAAAAACAATAAGGTTAATGCACCTGGCATCACATAGTGCAATTGCTCAGTGTATGGTTGCTTCAAACCTCCGTTTCCTACATCTAACCATCCAGCTGGCAAGAATTTGATCACATTACCAGAAAGTCTAAACTAATGCTAAACTGATGAAAAATGGAAAAGAAAGTGATTCACTGACACACACAGCACCAATCGATAGTTGCTATTCTCCTATTTTCAACCTTATGTGATAGTCATGTCATGTGTTGGAAAATAATTTATACGCCCATGAATCCTGAATCAGGATCAATGTCATCATAGTTCAAAATTAAAATAGTCCACTATCTACATCCATACATTGATGATATTCAATAGCATGAATTGTCTCCAAAAAAAAAAATACAGCCATCACATATTCTCAAATTTGAAGAAACCAAATTATTCAAACAATGAATAGAAATCAGAAATGACAGAGACATTGTTAAGGATTATCTCAAAGAGAAGGATAAACATTCACCAAAAGGAAGAGTCGTGTACCTGAGAATAGGCTCAAGCGATAACCGTGCTTTCATTTGTAATCTAGAAAGAAGTTCTGATAAAATTGATTCCTTGTGCAATAGGACTAAAGGTAATGTCTGTACCAAGGGTATCATCTTCTCATAAAACGAAATGAAGTCCTCTGCAGTATTCAATTCCTGTATTTTTGCCACCATAAACATCATGAGAAGGACGAAACCAAATATAACAAAAGTCAGCCAATCTTTGATGTCCTTTTGAAACTTATAACCTACATGCATCCCTATGTACTTAGAGGCTGCAGCCCAGGCAGCATGCATAATACAACTGCTATAATTCTATAACCCAAGCCAAGTTAATAATATCCTCTACGGGAAAGTGGATCACGCCAAATACTCAACTGTCATCAACTAAGCCTTAGTACCAAACAAAACTAGTTAAGGCTGTGCATATAACTCTGCCTAGAGTATACCCTTGGTTAGATCATATACATCTGGTTCCAACCTCAAATTGAGGAGGTTTGCAGTAGGTGACAACTAGCTTAAAAACTTTGTCACATATCAATACCAAATAAGAACTATAAAAAAATGCATATCCACAAGAAAAGAGCATCATTAAATTAAAAATACCAATATTAATTCCCCCCAACCCCCCCCCCCCCCCCCTTTTCTCTCTCCTTTTGGGTTTTGCCTCAAAGAATGGCCTTTAATTTTCCCCTGTAATCCTTTTTTAAAAAAATTTTAACTCCTTTATTACCAAATATTCCAAAAGAATAATAAAACTAAAAAAAAGGTAATCTGACCCTCTAAATCCCAAGTCCTACAAGTTCACTGAAGCATAAAGCATCACCATCAAACTCTATTTTGCCTACAAATAACAATATTGTGGAAATATTTAGAGAATGAATAATGTATGTGAGCAGCCATGTGAAGATCTTAATGTCAATTTCCCAAAAAAATTCAATTTTTGCAACCCATGAATTTTCTTCTTCCCTAAAACCCATACGCAACTTCTAAAACAATAAGAAATTTATAAGGTTTTGAGGTTACATAATATTGTAATTTCTGCAATTTTTGTGAAAACTGAACATTTGGATGATTTGATTTGCAACTACAATCTTTCTTCTACAGTTACAGGGACCAAAACTTTCCCCCACTGCTTAACATTGAGAACCCTGAACAACAGTGTAATTCCCCGTCAAACTAATTAAACCAGGGGAAAAAAAACTACACACTTTTAACCCCCACTGCTGCCAAAAATTCATGCAAATTTTCTAATGCCTTAAAACCAAATACTCATGATTTCACTCTAATATAATCTACAAACCTCTATATTCATTCTTCTATCACTCTAAACCATCAATCCAGGATTTTCCAAGACTTGGCTCACCACATGGACGCAACACTACTCCAAATCTGTCCTATATCAGTGTGGACAAGATAGTCACTAGTTCTGAGATTAAAAAAAATAATAATAAAATCCACCAATTCAACTTTGTTTAAAGCTTGTTTGGAATAAATGAATTCCACAAAAATTTGTGGAATTCATTTGCAATTTCAAATTTTTATGTTTGGAATGAATGAAAGACCCATTATAATTCTGAAAATTCAATTCTATAGAATTGGTTATAACTAAAACCAAATTCTAACAAAATAAGTAAAATTTGCAAATGAATTCTACAAATTAACATAAGTAAATTTTAATGACCAAAATACTCTTACAACCTAACTTTATTTTTTTCTCTTCATTCTCCTTCTCATTTCACAACTGCTTCTTTTTTTTTCCCCTACTCTCATCTTCTTTCCTCTTCACTTTTCTAGAGCAGCTAACTCCAACAAGTCTATTAAACAAAAAAATCCAACATAGCTTTCTTCTAATCAAGAAATTTTAAGCCAACAAGATTAGTTTTTTTTTTCTTTTTTCTTTGAGTTTAGTTTTTTTTTTCCTTTTTCTTTGAGTTTTTATAAGGGTAATCTAAGAAATAAAGTGAATGAATATCTAATTCTAGATTTGTTCCAAACACAATCATTTAGAATTCAATTATATTTGAAATTTATTTGTAAATGAATTCTCATGTTTAGAATTCCACAACCTAAGTTGATTTGTTACAAACATAGCCTTAATGTCAAAACATGTCTTTCTTTTGAAAGAAAATCTTTCCAAAAGTGATATCAAATATATAAAGCAATTATCAAAGCCAAATATGCAATATCATCTTAACAGAAAGAAATATATTTCCTATAGGAGCAAGAGTAGATTAAGAAGAACAAATAAATAAAAGCTCGGTGAAAAAAATTCCCTGCTATCAATAACCCATTATTGTAAAATTAGACAGCTTGTCAAAAAAATAAATTTCAGTTTCCATCAACCATGAGATCCCTAAAATCCAAGTAAAATATGGAAAATGGCATACCCTCCATTCCACGAGGAAATCCCGGAAAAAGGAGGACCCCTCAGATGGCTCAGACTTGATTTTGTCGAGGCTTCGGTAGACATCAATTTCAATTCCTTCTATTCTCTGAGAGAAAGTCTTAAACTGAAAAAAACAAACCAATTCAAATCATTAAGAACTGAGACAACTAGATTAATGAACAAATACTGCAAATCACTAAAAAGAAGGATAAAGTTTTAGCAAGTTATGTTTTGTCGTATTATGAAAATTGAGGAGAAGTGTTAGGAAAAATAAAAAGGAACAAGCTGTTTGTTATTTGTCATATCACTCTGAGAAACCAATGTAAGTAACATAAATAATGCATCAGAGAGCTCCAAGTGAGAACATGGAACCTCGCGAATTAAACATTTATTCCTCTAAATTATGCTCCTGTAACCCTAATATTTGCTCCTTCTAACGAAACACCCAAACTTTACTCTGTGTTCATGTAATAAAAAAAATCAAAAATATATACATAAAGTTTGAGCGCAAATTTAGCTAATTAAACACAGTATACATACATATACACGCATGTTCTAAGATATATAAAACCTAATAAAGATATGAGAAATAGGGGGAGAGAGAGAGAGCGTACAACGAAGCGGCGGCGACCGGAGGATTTGTTGAGTGACTTGACAGCCTGAGCATGCGACGGCGTCGCCATGGGAAGAGCCTCTTGTTGAAGTTGTTTTTTTGTTGGAATTGAATTGAATTTTGCAGCTGCAGAGTTAGAAACTTGAAATCGTTAAAACCCTCTCTTAAACCCTTTCTCTGTTTCTCAGTATCACAAAGCAACACCGCCGAAAACAAAAACCGGATACTCCATATGGGTAGGATGGTTCGGATCAAAACTTGGGCTTTCGGAGTATCTTCAATTCACGGAATTGGGCTGGGCATGATTGGGGCTGGCTTACCTGGGTCCGTCATGTCACAGCCCACATGACGAAGAATTCTTTTTTGAGGAAATTACATCCTCTACCATTTTTTTTTTTTAAAATATCAATCTCACGGTCAATTTTTTTTATACATTTTTGTCGTCCTTGTTATCTTTTACACAGTTATTTTCTTATTTTCTTTCATTTTTATTGTTTTCATTTGTCTTTCATTTTCACGGTTTTCATTGAAGATAATTAATGATTTAGAATATGCTATGTTAAGAGTTAGCTTCATTTCACTAATACTCATAATACTTTATATTGGATTTCATTATAATAATGCCATTGGAAGGGATGTAGAAGAGGGTTTAGAGAAGATTCTGGATTTGCCAACACAAGAATTAAAATTTTCCAATAGATTTTCAGTAATGGATTGATAATGTTGTCTTGATTATCTAACTTTTAATGTTAGTTGTAATATTATTACTAACATATTATTGTGTTAAATCACTATCTTAATTAGTCTTACTCTCTAA
>CATKHJ010721309.1:0-14528 GCA_949750685.1 Vernicia montana
CTGAAAATTAAGTGCTGAATAATATAAGTGATATAATTTTTAAAATGTAAATTATTTAAAAATTTAATTATTTATTGTATTCAGTAGAAATTTTAAGTTAAATATTTTAACTTACCATTTTAAGTGGTTTTTGACTTAATTGAAAACTTTAAATTGAAATTATTTTATATTATCAAACCATCTTAAAATTAATAAGTGCTAAAAATATTAAATTAAATAATAAATTGGGTTATCAAACACCCCCTAAATATTTATACTCTAAAGTCTATACCAAAAAGAGCTTCAACAACTCTTTTTAAGTGCATTTTGTCTTCGCATGTTAAGATTTAAGTCAAATTTAAGAGTATAATCAATATATAGCACTTTTCTAGATGCAATGCATCATCATACCACTTACACTTATAGAGCTACTCTTTTTAAATTTTTTTTTTTTTATAAATTTGTTCCTTTGTGTATAGTGGAGTTTGCTAAGTTCTTCTCCCATTAGCCAAAGAAATGGAATTGTACCAAACTCATTGAAATATACATCTTCAATGGCTTTGTGTATAAATAGCTAATTCCTGCTCATTACTACTTGTCATTTAACACTACAACTAGTTTAGTCTTTAGAACAGTACTTAATTCTTTTGTAAGATATGGAGCACAATAACTCATATAATTGCAAACTTCCCTTTATTTACTTTTGTTTGTTGTTCTTGAATCCTCTTGTTTTCTCCCAACTAGACTATAAATATTATGATGTTTCTTGTCCTAATTTGACAAAAATTGTTCGGTACGGTGTTTGGTCTGCTATGGCAAATGATACTAGAATGGCTGCCTCTCTCTTGAGGCTTCACTTCCATGATTGTTTTGTTAATGTAATTAATCAAATGCATCATTTCCCTTTTATTTTTTTATCCCCAAGTTTCTCATTAGTAGCATAAATAAATTTTATAAAATTTTAATTGGATTCATTAGGAATTTCATGTTTTGTACTAAACAAGGGGTTAATGTTCTGCTGAAATTATGCAAAAGAAAAATAATTGCAATGTTTTGGTATATGTATGTAGGGATGTGATGGATCAGTGCTACTTGATGGTGATAATGGAGAGAAAAATGCATTGGCTAATCGAAATTCGGCTAGAGGATTTGAAGTCATTGACAATATTAAGGCTAATTTGGAGAAACTCTGTCCTGCTACTGTTTCTTGTGCTGATATACTAACTCTTGCAGCAAGAGAGGCTGTTTATCTTGTAAGAAGCACTTTCTTGGATGATTTTATATTGATATGAAATTTATCTTTTCTCTGTTTGTGTTCTAATCTACCATTTTCAATCTAATCTGTCTCAGACTGGAGGGCCTTATTGGAATATACCTTTGGGTCGCAGAGATGGCTTAACAGCAAGCCAGAGTGCTGCTAATGAACAGCTCCCATCACCTTTCGAGCCTTTAGAAAACATCACTGCTAAATTTACCTCTAAAGGTCTTGAATTGAAGGATGTTGTTGTCCTCTCAGGTTAATTTCAGTCACTTCAATTTCAGGGTTCAAACCTTATTATAATGTTGGTTTATATGATCACGGACACTGAACATGATACTGATACAACACAAATATGTGGGCGCAACTATTTAAAAATAAAATTAGCACATGACATATCATATTAAGTGTTACATTTAAAAAAATGTCTGATACAATTATGTATGTAAAATTAAAGTGTCGATGTTTCATATGTTAGCATGTATAATGATAGACCTGCAAACATCACTAATTAATGTACATACTAAACACAGGTGGACACAGTCTTGGCTTTGCTCAGTGCTTCACATTCAAACCAAGACTATTCAACTTTGGTGGCTCTGGCAAACCTGATCCAGCACTAGACACATCATTTCTACAAAATCTACAAAGTGTGTGTCCAAACCAAGCAGATTCTGATACAAATTTAGCTCCTTTAGATTCTAGTTCTTCCAAATTTGACAATCTCTATTACAAGCTTCTTATGAACAATTCTGGCCTTCTCCAATCAGACCAAGCTCTAATGGGAGACAATACAACTGCTTCAATGGTCAGTTACTACAGCATGTTCCCTTACTTATTCTCCAAAGATTTTGGAGCATCAATGGTCAAAATGGGTGGCATTGGTGTACTTACAGGACAAAGTGGGGAAATCAGAATGAATTGTAGGGTGAAAAACTAGAAGCCTAGTGAACTGTTCTTGTAATGTAAATAAATCAAGTCCTATAACTCTTCAAGAATGGGCAAATTATAATTTATAAGGTCTAACGATCTATTAAATCCTATCCTTTTAATTTATTCAAATTAACACATAATTACCCTAATTATCAAAATTGAAAAAGATAAAATAAAATTGAAAAAACAGGTAAACTCAGGATTTATGAAATTATTAGGCTAATTATAATCAACGAAACAATCTTGTGATGCTTTGTACAAAAAACCTTCTTACTTGAATTAAAATCGATGGTTTGTTTTTCTTGCCCAACTTTTTACCATTTCTTGATCTTCTCTTCTTTCTCTGTAAATACCAGTTGGACTTTTTAGTTACTCTGGCTTCAGATTCAGGAAAAGCAACTCCTCTGTTAACTTGTGCTTCCACTCTGACTGGAACTTGTTCTTCATTTACCTCTTTGATGATATTTTCATCTTCATTTACCCCTTTTTCTTTGGTTTTATTTCTCTTTAGTTCTTTCAATCTTGATAAAGCCATGTTTCGGCTAACCTCAGCGGCAAGTTTCTGTTTCAAGAAAAGCGAAACCCGCCATTCAGCAAGTGCAGTTTCTTCTTTAGCTTTTTCTGTTAAAACAGAGTAATCTTCAAGAGTGAGTTTAACACTGGCATTATCTATAAATCTTGAATTGTTGTTTATATACCCAAGTGCTTCTCTTACTGATGCACTAAAAGCTTCTGATTCTATCTCTATAGCTTGGAGTGTGACTTGTAATGTTTTTAGAGTCTGTCTTCTCATCCTCAGAGTTTGTTTCAGTTTCAATGTTGCTCTTCTTTCTTCCTCCTTGCTCTGTTTTATAATTTCCAATTCTCTGTGTATTTTGTTCAAATCTTCATTTATTTCATCAATTTTCTTCTTTGCTTTGATTTCTTTATCCATTTTGGATCTGATGCTTATATTTGTAGCCTCAAACTCTCTTTCAAGCTCTGAGATTACAGCATTGGATATAGATGCTCTGTTTTTAGCAACTGCAAGAGTTGATTTTAGTTTTTCAAGATCATTAGTGAGAGGTCTTGATGCTAACCATGAATGAGTTGCACTGTCTTTAGCTTTCTTCAATTTTTCCTTTATTTCAGCTAATTCTGCCATCTTAGCTCTTATTCTTCTTCTTTCTTCATCATATACCTCCATTTTCTTGAGGGGTTCAATACCAAAGTATCTATCAATATATAATATAAAACAGAGGGTACCTAGTTTATGGACAGGACAACTGAAATTCCTAAGAATGCTTGCCACTTGCCACTTCCATTTGCTTCCTTCTGTTGGTTACGTATGCTGAATTAGATGCTAGATACACGGTGGTTGGTCTGCCTTTGATCAAGAAGTTACTGTGGTTGATCCGTGAAACTAGATCTTAATTCTTACAATGCACAAATTTTGACTTGTGATACCACATATATAAAATTTAAAAAGGATCAATGAGCCTTTCGTTAATTACTGGCGATATGGATGTGAAATCTCGAGTTCGAATCCTCCAATTGGAACTAAATTTATCAAAGAAACAATGACAATCTATTAGTTATGACTTAAGATCTATTTGGATGAGCAATTGGAAACAACATATTAAGGGCGTTTGATAAATCTAGCTATTAGAGAGCATTTCAAAATTCAGATTTCAAATTATAATTGAAACACTAAAAACTACCATTAGTATTTGATTTTCCAATTATTAGATCAACAGTTTACACCATTCAATTAAACATGCCCTTAATATCTCACGTTAAGTGAGTTTATGAAAACTTTATTTATTTATTTATAGTAATAAATAAAGAAGATCTAAAGGATTGAAATTCAATCAATTGGCCTAATGCAATACAATAGTGATGTCATTGATAATAATTTGATATAACGAATTGAAATTGGCCTGAAGGTCAGGTGGTGAAAATAGAGGTTTTTGGCGGGTTTGCTTGGTAACGTATGGTTGGCGGTTTCTGTCTTCCTGATGCTATAGTTTGCTAAAGGTGCGTAGTTTAAGCCCGTGACAGGTATTATCATTCTTGTCGGTTTGTTTTTGGCCTAGTTTTCCCCGTTACAGCAGTTGTATTCTAATTTCTAACAGGAATATATAAATGGAATATACAATATTTGCTTTAGATATATTTAGAAGGTTAATAATAAGAAACAAAAACTAAAGGATCAAAATGAGGCATAAAAGTAAATATGAATTGAATATTCAGCCTTCCTGAAATAGTAGAGAGCTCAGCTCAAACAACATTATATATCCATAGGATTATAGGAGGAGGAGATTAATCAAATATAAAAGTTCAGAGGCAAAATATTTGCTGAAATGCATATAGATGCGATCCCAATTTTGGGAGCTGCTGGAATAATGGTATAAAATGCCCAAAAACAATATTTTAATAGACGAAAATTTAACTCCAAAGTAAAAAATATAAAATATAAAATTTAGCCATGGCATTGTAAGAGACAGACACCTGCTGCTATCTTTTACTTTTTGTTTTAAAACCAAAAACAACTATTTACTAAAACACTCAGTGACTGAATCAAAAGCCTCTTATATTTCACAGGGTTTCATTTAATTTTTCAACATAAATCTGACATGCTATTGTGCCAAGATTTCAAAGAGGTCATTCCAAGATGGAAGTATAATGCACCCCTGCTTTTGCATAACCAAGACTTTTTTGGCTCCAGCATAATTTTGTTCAAGGAACTGACCTTGAAGGACACGACATTTGCTCCTTCAGCACCTTAACATTCAGATAATTAGAGATTTCTTCAGCAACTCAGACATTTGGATGGAGGATCAGCAAATTGGCATTTTGCCTTCAATCATGATAACAATCAATCCAACACCAACAGGCTCATTGTTTGAAACCATTCCATTTTGTTTCTTGAAGAATCTCTTAAAACATCAAGAACACGGACAAAAAAAGTATTGCATTCCTTGTAACAAGAAAGTACGAAAAGAGTCCACTAGTAATGATGCAGAATAAAACAAATGAGAATCACTCATTTCCAAAATGACAATATTTTTTTTCCCTCTGAATAGAATAGAATAGAACATGACCATAGGAATTGATACCATCACTGTCGGTGCAATCATTCTCTGTACATGAGACCCTTTTCATTTGTAGATAAATATTGGAAGCCTCATTCAACCTGAATTACACAGCATGGATGACCCTCCCAAATCCCGTAAAGTCTCCCGACCCAACCCTCAATGGGAGTCAAACCTAATATTCAAGTTGGAATTCTAATTCCTGAACATTAGACATTTCTGAGGAACATGAGAATTTCCCATGCTGTAACAATTGTCAAACAGCACAAAAGATGAATACAAAATATGAAGCATAAAACTAATAAAATATCTCAAAGAGCATAAAGAACACAAGCAATTGTTTTACTGTTTTTCTATTACCATAAACAGATATAGAGAGCAAGAAAAACAACATGTCATGCCAATGACTCGGAAAAAATAGCAATGAACTAGCCATGTGCAGATAAGAATCAACAATGAATTACCATGTAACTTCAAGTTTGAGGAGGATACAGTTCCCACAGTGCAACTGTAGTGTCTTCGGAGGCAGAGGCCAATAGCTTACAATCAGATGAATATGCGACAGCATTACACTGCAACAATTGCAAATGTATAATTTCAAAGAAGTGATACCAAATAGTTTTTGAATAGTATAAAGCATTAAAATCATAGAAGAAGAGAAAGGATGGGGAGTAAGACAGAGAGAGTTGGACATCAGTCAGAAATAAGTTAAGAACTTAAAGCCTTCTTTAAGACGAGGAAGCTGTCTTGGCATCTTGGTGGCAAATAAAAGGAAGCATATTCATTAAATTTTATTTGGTACATGATGTTCTCTCTTTGTTTATTTTTCTTCTGTTCCTCCTCCTCAGATGAGTACTTCTATTTTTCTTAGAGCATATTTTACTTAAGTGCCAAAGACCTCATCTGAATAATTTCTCACAAGTTCAAAATAACGGCAGATTTTAGATGTAATTTTAGGGATAATATAAAGTTTTGTTCATTCAATATAAGAAAGAATGCTGGTTAATTAACAGCACATCTCATCCAGTCGGGTTTCCAACCACTAAATGTTCTTAGTTCTAGCTGCGGCTGATGTTAAACAGCTAAAGCATTATTTTATAAGCTTGTCACGTGCAACTATGCATATATGCGAAAAGAATATGTACATGGCAAAAGAAATTTCATTTACTTGGAAAAGTTAATGCGGAAGAGTGGATTCCAAGTAAATAATTCAGCAACACTGCTAAGGCAAGCATAGAAACAAGAAACATCTAACATGCATGAGAACTCATGTTTATTGTCTAAGCAAGTGCAGAAAACAAAATAAGCAGGAGAAAAGGCAAGATAAAAATATTATAAAAACAGATATTTTCTATTTTTGGTTGATGTAGAAATAAAGCATACAGATAGATAAATACTTCTAATTAGTAAAGTAAGAACAATACCATAGCATGGTGGTACTTCAATATTGCCAAAGCATTTCCTTTTCGGTAATTATATATCCTGACTCTGTCATCAAAGGAAACAAATAAGAAACGAGATAACCATCAACCTGTATGACTCGCAATTAAGGGAAAAAAAAATTATTTAAAATTAAGGTGGGGTTGGGGGAGGGGCTTGGGTTGAGTGGGTTTCTCACCTAAGTAGAGCAAGGACATGATTAGGTCATAGAATGTTGACAAAGAAATACCAAATTCATAAAATGAGTGTCAATGAGATAAGTATATTAAGATAGATGAGTGATAATATGTGAATGGATAAAATCAAGTATAAACACATTTGACTGGTAGGGAATGGAAGCACCAATTGATAAGCCGAGGGAAGCCCACTTAAGATGGTTTTTACTACATACGCCACTGAGTAGAGTTAGTACATTCAAGTAAAATGAACAAAGAGGATAAAAATGCAGATCAATAATTTTAAGTGGAAGTTATAAGAAACAACAGAATTCTCTATATTTCATGAAAAACATGACTATAGATGATAATGTAGAGGAAAGAGATTCATGTAAGCTAATAGACTTGTAATTGAACCAAACAAAATTGAGATTAAGGTCTAGTTGAATGAGTTCACCATTCCTTTTGTTCCATATGAGGACCATTTTATCCTTTTAATAGCAATGAAGCTTGAAGATGTATTCCAATAGGGGTATATTGGAAAAGTGCATAAATGAGAAATAGAAGTGGCCATACATGCAGGAGAAGAAACAGAAAAGGCAATGCACAATTCCTGGAGCTCAAACATTATGTAGTTAAAGTGCCCTTGATAAACTACTTCGACACCTATGTAAATATTTATGAACTCCCATAAAACTTCCAAAAATAAAAGCTTACTCAAATTACAAACTGGCTGTACCAACCTGTGATCCCACCCAGCAGTGGCAGCAATTTTGTCATCTGCTCGAATTGAAGTGCCTGATATGCCAGGTCGTTCCAAGGTAATCTCTTTCTTGATCATACAAGAACCCTATTTCAAAGAATAGGTAGTTTAACATGAACTCAAAATAATAATATCTCAGATAGTGAGAAGAAAAAAGCAAATGAAGTTGCTGCAAATATGTAAACAAATACAAGTAAAAAAGAGAAGACAAATTAAAGAAGAAAGAGAGAAAGAAAGGTCACTTTCATTGAAAGTAAATTTCTCACATTCTGATGAGGCCACATTAAAATAAGAGAAAAAAGAAATTCATATATTTTGGCAACTTTAAAAAAGAAAACTACTGTGTCAATAGTCAGCAAATCCAAATAAAATTACAATAAGCATTTACAAATTAGGTGTTAACAGAAAGATCGTACAATTATACGAACTTAAGAAGCAACTAACTTAACAAGAGGTGTGAATTACCATTGAAAGGTCCAAACTAAATAACACAATTTTATTATCAGCAGCCCCAGAGATACCCCCCTTGCACAACCCATCAATGCTTAGGCTTAGAACTGCAAACAGAACACTCCAATAACCAACCTTTTGTGAGGAACAAAAAAGGTCAAGGGTCTCTAAACTGAGGGTCTCACCTGGCTCTGCATGAAACTTCACAGAAGTTAGAGGAACTCCTGGGTTTCGCATGTCCCACCAAAGCATAGAACCATCCTCATAACTGCCACGTGGGAAAAAGGAACAGAATCACAGCAAACTGCACAGAAATGGCACTTGTGTTTGACAATCAATAAAACAGTCTATCTTAGTTTATGAGACCAAAATACTCCTCTTCATCAGGTTTGTAACTATAGGTTGAAATATCAAGGACCTAAAGGAGACCAACAATGCTAAAAAGGATAAATTCCATTTGGTTTTAAAATGTTGAAAATAGCTGAACACTAAGCATGCTAGAGTAATTACTTAACTAATAGCAACTAACGTTTAAAAGTTCACTCTTTTGATGGACATTTTTTCCTTTATTCCACACACACAAAAAGAAATGTATTCAAGAAGAGGAATAAATGAGAGCATGGACAACTCAGTGATAGAATAATAAATAAACAACTGAAATGCAGTGTTCACAACAGTGAGTTTTACTTCTACATTTAGAAGTCCATGTATGGGAATGAGACATTTTGTTATTTATTAGTGGGAACTCTAGATATGCAGTCTACTATTTAGAAAGCCCCTCTTCTCTGCCCCCCAACCACCAAAAGAAAAGAAAGATAAAAAGGCATAGAATACCAACAAATTTTAATGTACAACAACTCGATCAGTTTTTAACAGCAGAAAACAGAAACAACCTAATTGAAGTTAATGAGGTAAAAAGGAACGGTAAATTATTCATAGTCCAGCTGCCATTATAGCCTGTACATAAATGTTTGCAACAGCAATAGCAGTATCATCTACATGTCATAAAACTATAAACATGCAAACTTCCGAGAAGAAGAATACATACCCAGCCAAGACATTTAGAAATCCCTGTGATTCTGATGGTAGAAATGCTTGAACAGCCATGCACATCCCTGCCAATAGACACTTAGTTACAAGTTTGAACATGTTGAACTTCCTGTGCGCATCATATTAAGCATTTCTCACAAAGATCATCGTTTTTGTTGCTTTCTCTTCATTATTTGAAGTCTTACACGATATATGAAGAACGTCTTTTATTTCCTAGGGTTCTTGGAAGCACCAATATGCATTTTGTTACATCCCTTTCCTATGTTTTGATAACTCTAATATGACCATATAGCCCACAGATACATGGGCATATACATTTCTAATGTACAAAGATTTATATAAGGCTTGATAACACTGACAAAATTTCAACTCCTTATGAAAGAGAGGATAAAATAAAGAAAACTCTGCAGCATTAATGAGGACATAAAAGACTTTGAATGACGACAATGCATTTAAGGAGATGCTAGGACCAGGGATCTTATATTACATATAGTGTTGTGTTTGATACCCATACAGAAAACAACTCAAACATAAGAAAAATGTTTGTCAATGTACATGGTTAAAGATTGTACTTAAATAAAATTAAAAAAAAAAAAAAAAATTGATTTTTGATAAACAAGATACAAAATTGAGACAAGACTGCAAACTTGTAACAGAAAACCTCATGATCTATCATGCAAGCAGCAGAAATTTTACACTCTCATAACTATCTCCTTGTTGGGAAATCGAACAATCACATATTGACATAGTAGTCTTAATCTATTTTTGTAAATATTTTAATAATTATACTTATTGTAATTTCCTAATTAAATTAGACTTATTTTTCTTGTTTTTCAAGTAATTTTAGAATCATTAAGATTCCTATTTAGTAGTTTTATTAGTTTTCAATTAGGGTTTGATGCCTTATAAATTGACCTATTATGTAATAGTTTAGGAGATCTCTCATTATCAATAAAATTTCAATCTCTTTTGTTTCTGGTGAACTCTAGAATTGATCTTTTTTTGTGGACTCAAGGATGTTTGAAGCGTAAACGTGATCTAGCCTTATTATCCCTCGTTTCCTCGCTGCGTCACATATGGTTTCTCAATTTGCAATTAACAGATATACAGCCCCTTCCGCTAAATTTTTTTTAAATGATTAATTTTTAAATCAATGATTCATTGCCAAGAAGATATGTATTAAGGACTGAATTCATATCAAATGCACAGTTTTGGGACAAGGTTCATCCAATAAAATATATAACAGCACCTAAAGCTAAAGGTTCGTCGGGATCTTCTCTCTATTGTTACCATATGTTGAAAAAAATATGATGAGAGATCATCAGGATGGACAAAAAGAATAGTCCTGGGGAACTGTTCTATTACCAATTGTTCCAGTTTCAACTGATTAAGCTGGTATCCAATTGTCTGACAATTTAGATGGTGGCCAGCATAAATTAGTTGTTCTACAAGATTGCTCAGTTTATTAGCATTATACTAATACCTAAACACTAGTATCATGATTCTAAAGTGATATAGTGCCAGAACCAAACCTCTTTTGTTGGTAGAAATACTTGGTGAACCACCAGAGCAGTTTTGAGGTAACTGGGAAATCCTTTCTGCAGTATTAAGATCCCATATCTCAACCTTTACATATCACATAAGTAGAAATTATGAGCAATTCAAAACCCAAATACCAGAAACTACCAAACCCAACAAAAATAATCAAAGATGCATGCTGACCTCAGAAGACTGCTCCCCTGATATGGCAACACACTTTGGTCCATTGATGCTATCTTCTAAAAATACAGTAATTTGTTAATGCTTGTACTCAGCAATTTTGCAGCAAGAAAGACAAAAATATAGCAAAATCCACTAAACAGATATAAATAAGTGCCTAGATCAGGTGATCCAACCATCATATCATCAAGACAAATATAAATGAGAAAATAGAAACTCTCATTGCGTCTCATACTAAAAACAATAGGAGTCAACAGTAGTCTCAAACATCTACACAGTAAAATTTGAGAATACCTTCAAAGGTCCTGGAACACTTCACTGGTTCTTCTTTATCATTTCCTTCTCTATCATACGAAATATTCGTATGGACGGATTCTGCAGTGTCCTTCTCATGTTGGTGATCAGGCCCTTGCCTCCCACCAGCACAAGGCTTCTTTGTTAAAGAAAGCTTGCAGAAATAGTATGAGTTTGTCTTGATTGTAAGTGCAGGTGCCCTTTCAAGTAAAAGGAAAAGCGAAATTAGGTTTACAATACTTTAGCCAATATTCAATAATAATCATAATTACATATAAAGAAGACATCTAATTGTCATAATTCAGCTAATCATGCCAACAATTCGATTAATTATGCAATACCTTGACAGACCTCCCTCTTTGATATCCCAGAGCTTAACAGTTCCATCCCTACCCTGGCTACATCCGTCATAACAAAAATAAGAAAACACATTAGCTGATAAAACCATTTCACATCGTTGAAAAATAACCTGAAAACAGCTCAAAACAATAAGAAATACATCAAAATGCACCTGATAACTTTGTCAATGCCAATCACAGAACTGCTATTAACAGATATTATCCCATGAGCTGCACTATGCACCCTTCAATAAAATAATACATAACAAAAATCATATAATCAAAGGAATCAAAATCAAAACTGTGAATAGACATTTCAAAAATTTATTGAAATACCAAGCAGATGATACCGTTCGATGCTGAAGCGTATCCCAAATTCGCAACTCACCATCCGCCGAACTGTAGCATTAATTCCAAAAAAAAAATCAAATCAAGGCCAAAAAAAAATCATAGTTAAGTGAAAATTTGAGCAATTGTTACCCAGTGAATAGTATAGGTTTAGATGAATGGAAACAAACGTCAGTTACAGAAGCGCGATGGCCTCTTAGTACAGCGACAGGATCAGGTGGTGGCCTCTTACTCATGTTTTCGCTTATATGATGTGCAATAGAAGCTTAAAACAACAAATTTGTTTTCAGAAACAATGGAAAATACACAGAGTAAGAAACACTGTTAAATACCGAGAAGAGAAGAAGAAGAAGAATCGACCAAAAACGACAACTGCTAAGTGTCGTTCGTAGAAATCATTTTACTTTTTTATAAAAATATGACGCATTAGTAGCATGGGGATCCGTGGCGCAATGGTAGCGCGTCTGACTCCAGATCAGAAGGTTGCGTGTTCGATTCACGTCGGGTTCAACTTTTAACATTTTTCTTTTGGTTCACAATTTGTTGAATATGAATATTAGTTTATAATTTTTTTATAATTTATTTTTAGATAAATTAAAACTTAGTTGGAATATGAGTTAAATATAATACATAAAAATGATTTTTGATAGTTGAAAGCATTGGACTTCAATGATTTAAAAAGAAAACTGAAAATCTATAAAAACTTCTCAAATATAAATTTAAGGTGTAGGCAAATACTATCATATAACATTCATATATGATATATTATGTTAAATTCATATTTTTAGTGCAACAAAAGATGAATAATATATAATTTTAAAATTAATGCTAAAAAAATAAAAAACAGATTATATATATATGATATAATTAAATTCATGTTTATTCATTAATAAAATGTTGTAAAGTCAAATAAGTTGACACCGAATTCGGTGCCCACCTTTAACATTAATAATAAAGTTGGCACAACTTGTATTTTGCAAACTGTGACCAATTATTTAGAAGTCTATATAAAGGCTCCATCTCCTCATTCACTTAGAATTTTAAATTTCAAAGTAATAGAGAGAGTTTATAATGAGAGAAAAATATAGAGTGTTTTTCCTATTTTAATAGAGAGTATTATTGTTCTCTTCTTATAGTGCAGAGAGAGTTTGTAACTCTTATTATTTTTCATATTGAAACTCTTTTATTTTTATCCTAATTTGTTTAGAGATTTTTCCACGTAAAATCTAGTATTCATACTATTTTTCTCAAATTATTAGTTGCGTTCTTGCTCTAATTCAGTCATAATTATGCAACATAAAAGACAAATAATTCATATCACAATTAGAAATTCATAATAAAAATATATATATCTTTTATAATTGGAGATATTTGATTTTATTGTCAATTAATTAAAAAGACCTTAATAGAATTATGACTCTTAATAATTAGATAAATTTATTTGTGAGTTATCAATTCATTAAGATAACTGGTAAATAATTATTATTTTATTTTTTTCTAAATTTATTTATTTTTAGGCTGAGTTATTATAACTTGTTAATAATAAGATTATTATTTTTCAAATCATTTTTATCCTAAATAAGTTAAATTATTAAAAATATTGTAAATAATGTTTTGAATAATTTCTGTATAAATATTTATAGGAAAAAAAGTATAATTACGAACATATATATGAACAATTAAAGTTAATCATAAATTTTTTAATCAAATTTTTAAAACTTTTTTGTTATATATATAATACATTGAAGAAAAAAAAAATATATATATATATATATATATATATATATATATATACACACACACACACACATTAAAGCGCTTGCGGATGTGAACAGTGATTTAATACAGTAAATTGAAATTGATTTTGGCTAAACAAAGTATCAGGATCCTCTCAACCTCGCTGCCCCATCTTTTGGAAAACGACGACGTTTTGAGGAATGAAAAAGTCAATATAATTGTTTTACTTTTCTGCCTTTTTGTTGTGCAATATGTCCTGCAAGTTGGTGCCGTTTTGTCAGGTCTTATTGCCATTTTGCATCCTACTTTTTCTAAGTTGCTGATATTGTAATTTTGGTCAACGTAATGGAATCTGAGCAATATTTAAGACAGCTTGCAAGTATAGCGATTTCTTTCGTCGGTTCACAATAAAAGGGGAGTTGTTATATTATGGACCCAGGTCCACCTTGCACCATGGGTCCAAAACACACCGTTTCATTAAAACAAAAAACACGCTGCCTTTTTGTTTTTTTTGTTTTTTTTAAATCAAAATCGTTTTTTACTGTTCATCGTCTTCTTCGCGCAACTGATTCTCTCAAACATAGTTTCTTCTGCTCATGTTCTTCTTCTTCTTCTTCTTCTTCTTCTTCTATTAGTGTTAGATCTTGCAAACGTTTTGCTACTCTTTCTTTGCCTAGATCTTCTGCTTTCAGTTCTTCTTTGCCTAGATCTTCTGCTTTCAGTTCTTGTTTATATCTATCTCTCACTTGTTGATCAGTCATATATGATATTATTGAAAATTGTCTTTTAATCAATATCTTTACTTTGAATTCTATTTGATCGAAATAATAAAACTAGTTGTTGATTAATAAAAAAAACAAAATAGATAATTTAGTATTGATTTATAATCATGAATCTGATAGTAAAAAATAATGAATCTGTATGTGATATATGATGAACCTAAACTTTATATCTAATGAACCTGATAGTTATATATGACAGTATAAAAGA